>JAKOGI010001794.1:110000-147500 GCA_029747015.1 Carnegiea gigantea
TAAAAAATTAAAAAAATTCACTTGGAAAAATAAGAGTTCAAGCCACCGTGATTCCGGCCATAAATTTCGGCCACCTTGACCAATCTCCAACGATCATTACTTTCCACGCATTCCCACATTCCCAAATTGCCATGAACCACGACAATTCCTTAACGCACCCCCCACCACGGATTCCGGCCAGCGTGACAAATTCCGGTGAGTTCATGCACCCCCACCATGGTTTTCGGCCACAATGCACCCACACTTTCAGTTTCGCCCCCTCCTCGCTTTAGCTTAATCCGGCCAACCCTTTCAGTTTCTGGGTACTGGTTTTCCGGCCGGCCCCTCCCCAGGTTCTGCCCGAAAATCACTATAGCTGGGCTTGAGCTTGGCGGCGGGTGAGTGGGGAAGCTGCGAGGAGTGTAGGGGTTTTGTTTCTATGTGCGTATAGTATATTAGAAAGAATGGTATTTGTACTAAAGAAGGATAGTAGCAAGATGGTTGAAGTAGTTTATACAAACTCAATTGTCCTAAGTTCAAATCTTAATATGATGAGTTTTCCAAATTTTTTTTTAATTTGGATTTCCTAAATCCTAGTATCCTACCCCTCCATGTGTCCTAATTCTTCACAAATTGTAATGTATAAATACCCCTTCCCTCGTAATTTTTTTCTTGTATTCTCTATTCTATGTCCCATGAATTCACCTATGTCTACATACAATCATCATAGTGAAATAAAGGCAATGGAGGTAAGATCAACTTATCATCTTCTTTTTGTTGTTTTTTTTTTTTAAATAATGCTCAATGTTTAAGTTATTAAATTTGATACTTTTGTAGCAAGTGTAGTAATTTTTTGAATGCCTTTAATGTGTTTGGTTTGTACATGGTTATTATATTTTTCGTTAAAACATTAGTCAAATTTGGTATTTCGAATTTTGTAAAAACATTTAAAATAAAAATAACATTGGTCAAGTTTTTTTGTTACCCGTAATATAATTGATTCTGGTTGTGATTTGACAGGTTGTGTTATTAAATCTTTTTTTTTTTTTGGGTTGGCTTGTAGAATGTAAAAGAGAAGGTTGTATGTGAGATGTCTAACAATGCATGCGATTGCGCCGCAAATTTTGAAAAACTACATGAAGAAATTGAACTAATGAAAAACTTATTGCAATCTATACATATAATAGTTAGTCATCATTTGATGAAAAAAGAGGAAATATTGGAAGAAAAAAACTGTATGAATAATGAAGTTAAACACGGGGTTGAATCAAATATGGATCATGATATTCCAATTGTCACTCCTCCTCCTCACCAAAAGTTTATAGGCGACACATTTGAAAAATCATCCTTAAAACAACCCTTTCACTCTCCATTCATCAAATTCTCTAGCAAAGAATTTGTTTACCCATTTGAGAGAACAAGTGAAACAAGGACAAATGGTAACAGTGAAAATAATGAAGTAAATCCTATTACCGGAAGAAATTTCAACAGCCTTGGAGAATTTATGCTTTAGTAAGTCATAGTTTAGCAATGGGCTAGTTACAATACGGGATTGCTTTATTACTATACATGACATAAAAATACATTCTCGCTCACATAAAATGCCAAAGAAATCACATAAAAGGAAAAAGGGGGCAGAAGTGAGGTTGTCTATTGAGGATGGTGTCATACAATCAGCAATGAAGAAGGTTTTCATGGAAAAAAAATCATGCAACGAAGAAAGAAGACACGATAATGCTCCAAAAACCATCTTAGTTTGCTTCTAGACAAAGCAATAGTTTGGACAATTCAGAGGAGATTAACTATACTTCAAACAAAGAGACAAACTTGTATTGGGAGAGTTGATAATCTTTCACCTAGTTTTACTTAGCTGAGGAAAGTTAAAATTGATTGTTTTCATTTATTATTATTTTATTTAGATTATTATTGTTGTAATTATTATTATTATTATTATTATTATTATTATTATTATTATTGTTATTATTAGTAGTAATTAGTTTGTTGCTGTTGTTTAGTTATTTATTTATTGGCATTGTCATTATTATTTTTGCCATTATTATTATTATTATTATTTGTGGTGTTTCTGTAATCATTATTGTTATTGTTGTTGTTGTCTCAGCTTATATCCTTGAATGATGATGTCTTAGATGATGAAGACATTAGTGCCGCACATGGCTATCCTAATTTGTACAAGCCATTGTTGTCTTGCCTATCTGACGAACAAGCAAGAATATGTGACAATATTTATAATTGGGAAAAAGGAAATGAAATTGCTTATAGAAGTGCCAAATTCGGAGGATTCTTGTACATTAGGGACTTGATACCTTTTTATCCAGACAACTGGATAACAGATTGGGTATGTATATATGTATGATATTATTTACTTAATTTTCAGTAATATGTCATTGAAATTATGAAAATATAATACTTTGTTTGGTTTAATAGTGCATCGATGCATTTTTGTTCGATCTACGATTAAAAGCATGTAAAGAAGGAAGCAACAGAAGATTGTATTTACCTGACATGTTTCAGGTAAGAAATCTTTCATTTCCATTTTTTGGTTACTAATCTTTTGGTTTTATTATAACCGAAATGTAATTGAAAAAAAAAAAAGAAACTTTATATTCTACAGAGAACCGTGACATACATAAATGATACAAATAACAAACTTGTTGTTGAACGATATGTTCCAGAAGATACTATTCATATTGAACAGGTATCTCTCTCCCTCTCTGTGTGTATATATGTATATACAAATCTTAATACTAAATAAATAAATTTTTGACAAAAGATACAAATTAATTTGTAAATGTAGGTTTATATCCCGTTGTTGGATGATAAAAGAAGACATTGGATACTAGTTGTGCTTAACATGAAAGATAAAAGATGGTATTTTTTTGGATTCATTGCATCCGTTAGAAGCTAATATCGAATTTGCTTGCCATGTGGTACATAACAAAATTTGGCCATTATTATAATTACGTATGCTAATTTTTGGTCGTGAGTCCTAATCTAATGGTATCGTCATCAATGCAGTTATTGAATGCATCAATGGTTTATCAAAATCATCCTCAATTTAGTAGATTTTTTAGGGATGTATCCACATTTGGAGTAGAAGTTCCCATTACTCAAAAGCAAGAAAATTCATGAGTAATTTTGCTTTTCAAAATGTTTACTACTGTCTATTATATGAAGGCTCATAATTGTTATATGATAACATTCATGTTTATGTTTTAGGGATGACTGTGGCATGTTTGTTCTCAAATATGTCGAAGCACCTAATAATGCATCATGGAGTGAAATAGCTTTTTCGGTATGACATATAATATATACATGTGTTTTTCCTCCTTTATATTACAAATTGACATGGTTTAATATGCATGTTTTTTTACAGCTTGTACAGACAAATGACATGCGAGTAGAGCGATTGAAGTATATGGTCAATCTTGTTACAAGCGAATTCAATGAGATGGAGTATTTTACAAAAGCAATTGCATCAATTTAATGTATTCACATAAGTTATGTGCTTTGTAATTTTAGGTTCAAATTTACACATAGTATACATTTTGAAAAGCACATTATATCAAAAACACAACATACTTAACATCATACACTATACAAAATAACAGATTTTATGTTCAAGACCCAAAACCATCATACCCAATAGAAGAAACTTGCAAGTACAATCACAATGTGAAGTCCAAACCGTCAAACTTTGTCGTACAATGATTCACTAATCTGCTTTTGGGAACCAATCTCCAATACGATGATTCTTCTCTAACTTGGCCACTTCTTCACTATACTCAACTTACATATTAATTCTAACCAAAATTAATTAATACTTTACATTGAAAGTTAAAAAATATACGATATAAATATTGATCATTACCTATGGTATCTCCTCCTTAGTGTAAGCATAAGGTTGTAACCTCATAAGCACATCACGTGCTGATCTTGAGTTGGTGCTATCATTCTTTAGAGGCTCAACAGGAGAACATTCAAGGCTTATGGTGCATGGTTTAGTGCCAACGTAAACAGGACATGTGCATTGTGTATGACCCGTATTATGGCACTTACTACAAGTCCTTTGCTTTTCCCCTTTGACGCCCCTTTTGCAGCAATAATTTTTGGATCCTTAATTCCATAGAGCTGATGCTTGTTCCCTTCATGTCCTGCTTTGATGACATATTCTTCTTATTGCATAAGGGCATCTTCATTAAGTGTTATATGTTCCATAGCACCAATAGTCCACCGTTAAAGAATGCAACCACTTGGAATATGCTTTATGTTTGCATATTTCATAACTGCAAACATGTGGTGTCATGGAAGTCCAGCTGACTCTAATTTCATGCAAGAACAGTACATCATTTCATGAGTATTATGCCTAATCACTATATACCACATATTTTCACATTCAACATCTTGCGACCAAGAGTAAATAGGCTCCTCAGGTCCACCACTCTTTTGCTTCTCTCCTTTCATGACATATATTGACTCAAAAGTCATTTCCTTGCATAACAATTCATGGTAATTCCTTGCGTATATCTTTGCTGCATATGCCTTGGTACAATGAAGTACTGCCTCAACCACTGGATATGTGTGCACTGTCATGTAAACATTACGTCCATCTTGAACTCTTAGCTCTTCCATCACTTGACCATATAACTGAACGAGCCTATACAACTTCATACTTGGGTCAATTGATGTCTTGATTGTTTTATGCATCGATTTACATCTTTGCGTGCTTCTCTTGCCTAAATTGAACAATAAAACATATAAGACACTAATATCAATGAACATTTTTTAAAAAATAAATAACCTAAGTTTCCATACCTGTAAAAAAATAGCCATGTAAATATGCTTCTGCCTATTTTTCCTTATCATTATATCACTCTAGAGTCCACTTTTTATCTTTGACCCCATAATGAGAAACCAATTCTTCCTAACCTTTCTCAAAATCATTTAGAGTATGATACTTATTCACGCACTTAATGAAACCAGAACTGAACTTGTCACCCCCATTTCCCATGACATTATGCATTATATGCCACAAAGCAAAATCTGTGACATACTTGGGGGAATACTGCTTTAATTGCAATCGCCATTGCCTTGTCTCCATCTGTCAAAACCGTTTCTGGGTTTTGCTCATCTCCTGCTTCAACTAACTGTTCCAGAACCCAAATAAAACAGGATTCCTTCTCGTTAACTACCAACGCACATCCAAATGGCACTGTTTTCTGATTATGGTTGACTCCGACAAGAACAATAAGGGGCTTATTATAAGCGTTACACTTATAAGTAGTATCAAACACAAGGACATGTCCAAATATTTTATACTCTATGCGTGATTGTCTATCGCACCAAAACAAGTTTTCTAAGCTTCCTTCTTCATCCTTAGTATATCTTGGAAAGAATGAGAGATCAACACTTTTCTTTCCCTCTAAATATACCAAAACAAACTCAGCATCACCATATTGAAGTGCTTTCTTTCTGACCTTCTTCACAAAATTATTCACGTCTTGTTTTAGAAATCCCACTTTCTGATAGCTTCCAGCTTGTTTTACCAAATTCCTCATGATAAAATGTGGAGCTATGCTTGTTTCTTGCATTCGTACAATTTCTTTTTGAGTCTCTTTTGGAATTTTCCTATGAGATCTGGTCATTATTTTCAAAACAAAAGATCATATAAAAAATAGCAAGATTTAATAATAGTATCATATGTAAAATATTATTAAAGAAATAGTAATTTTAAACAAAATTCTAACTTTATATATAAGACGTTGCTTGGTTTTGCAATGAGATGTGTATGCTTAGTCTCAAACTTTGTCACAATCCAGTAATCTAAATCTCTAATCCATTTGAAACGCATCTCAGCTTCACATAAGCATCTGGTTAAAGGTTTTGGTTTTCTGACTCGGTCAGGATTATCTATATGCTTTTGCTCATGTAACCCTTCATTAGAACATTTATAAATCCTTGAACTTGGATGTCCATTTATTCTACTTTTACGTGAACCGTTTTTCCTGACTCCAAAACCTTTGATTTTTGCATAGAATTTATAAAATTCACCGCATAACTCCAGAGTTTTGAATCTCAATTTCTTCATATGTTCCAGTGTAAAATCCCCAACATCCTTGTCAAATGTTTCCCATAACAATGGGTCTCTTTGGTCCTCTAAATTTTCAATCATTATAATGTCACTCTTCAAATCAGAAAATGAAGAAAAATACATTCCATCATCTTCAGTCATAAAATCTTCTTGTACGTGAGAATCGACAGGGATTGTTTCATTTATCTTTCCATACCCAAAATTACTCTCATCATTGCTCAAATCCATAATATTCTGCATAACATTAGTTGAAGGTTACAATTTACAAATTGATAAACAATGGTTAAAACTAAACATAAACACTTCAAATAGAATTAGAGTTTGTACCTTGTTGTGGAGTGTGGTTCTCACTAGGTCAATAGGGGTAGCAAGAGGACACACGACGAGTTGGCGGCGAATAAAAAGCGAGGAGAAGATGACGCCACCGTGGTAGTGGATGGGAGGCACATAAAGTCCTTTTGGAGTGGTGGTAGAGGTGAGCGAAATTGTTTGATAGAGGCAGCGAAATTGTGGCGGAGGCAGCAGTGAAATTGTAGAGATTATAAAGGGCGAAAAAATAAAAAAACTATGGGTTGAAACAAAACCAAAAAAGTCTTAGTCCCAAACGCCAAACCTACGACTTCACGAATGCTAGCTACCGCGCATGACCATCAGACTAAGTTTATTTGATTACTCTGATAGCTTGACAATAGACATATATACAAATAAAAAATCTTAAAAAATCACTGGCTGAAGCTACCACTACCCTCGCTTTCGTTCGGCGCTGCGCTACACGTCCAACCCTCACCGTCACCGACACCGGCCGACTAGTCCGCCATGACATTGCCGTCTCCCGGCCGACCGACCAAGACCCTTTTCCTTGCCGTAAAACAACGCACCTCGCTAGCCCACCCACCAAGAATATGGAAATCTCACTGGAAAAGATGGACCTCGCCGGAAAATACGAAGCTCATCGGAAAAAATTGATTCATTGAACGCGCCATTGCCGGAAATGTTTGTAAGCTGCGGTAGAAAATTAAACCCAAACACTAACTAAAAAAATCAATTTTTTTTATCATTTATTACAATTTCATGAATTTAAGAAAAGAGGTTTTTCATAAAATTAAAGATTGTAAAGTTGGAAGGTTAAGATTGAGTCATTCCACTTGTACGGTTTATATTGTGGGAGTTATCATAATTACCATTAAGTGGAAATCACTATACCCACTTTCTTATATAATATTGTCAAGACTAGGTAGAGCAGATGTTAGTTTTCATAGCCATATGGTTCTCTAATTACGTTAGAATGCTTTTTTTTTTTTGGGGGGACAGGTGATAACAGTCCACTTCAAACCAAGTAATGTAATGTAATACATTTCTTCACTTTTGTTTGATATAGGAAGATTACATTCATGAACTATCAGATCAAATTTTGTGGACCTGTATTTTGACCTTCTTAAAGAGGGCGGCATCTTCATGATACAGAATTTTACAGTGAAGCCTAACAAAGACAACTTTCGAGTTGTTAGCGATAGCAAGACAATGTAGTACTTTCACGCAAATACTATTGTTGAAAAAATTGAAGCTGATCCAGGCTAAATATTGAGATACAAGTTTGATTTCTTTGATTTTGATAAGCTTCACCTTCAAGTGGGAAACAACAGCATTTTAACAGGAGTAGTTTATTCTCTTATATATCTACCATTAAATTTCATCTAATTCTAGTATAATAATAAATCAAAAATTGTTGTTGTTTTACTAATCTCATCAAATACATTGTAAGTCAAGGATCAATTCAAATAAAAATAATTGGTGGTATAAGCGTTCAGTTTTTGGTTCTTGAACTAGAGAATTTTTGGTGAGTCTATTGCCGGATTATATATTAACTTACAAACTTCTTACATCTCATTTGCATGAATTTGTAAAACTTAAATTACTAAAATTCTTAAATTGTGTATCGGAACAAGCGAGTTAGGTTAACATAGTGGGAAAAATGTATGGAGGACTATGAAAACCAATGCAAATATTCTCTGATGGTGAAATTAATATTCAAGTGTTCAACTCCAATATGGTGAACGAATTTGCTGGCGAGTATGAAGAAATATGTCTGATCCTTCAAAAGTCAAAAAAGATACAATTATAAATTTAAATCATTTGAGAAATAGGGACTGAAAAACAAATGAAGGGATTAACTTCTAATGTTGTAATGCAGGACTGTGACATTATCTTCATGTTCGACCACTTGTATATATTTAAATCCAAAACTCAAAGAAACCGATGATTTGAAAACATTTATGGAGTAAGTCTTTCTTGCTAGAACAATTTACTTATTTATAAGAACAATTGTATCACATTCATTTCACAAGTCATCTATTAAGGAACTTAGTGTGGGAAGACTTGACATGATGTCTAAAAAACCATCACTAAAGAGGAGATAGTGCAGAAGCTTCAAAGTCTTACAGAGATCCTCAAAACAACGAAAAAAGGCTTTCACAAGGTTTGACGCATTTTAAAATTTTGATGTGTAGTATGTACACAATTTAAAATATCAATAATGATAATTTTGTTTGCTATCCTGGGCACATAGCATTTTTCACAAATATTAGAATGACTGTGCTATACAAATCTTCTTTGACCACCCTCATTCAAAAATGACCTATTTTCAAAGTATATCATTGTTTTAATTTCTTCCAAGTCGTATTCCACGTAAACTCATCCTCTTCCTATCGTTGAAATTTCTAGCACCTTTTAACATATTTATGTTCCTTTTCTATCTATACCTCCCCTAATTGTGTATTTATTGAGATGGAAAAAAATTTTCAAGAACATCAAATTGATTTCCATGTGAGCTAACACCCTTTTTCCTGTAATTGGAAGGAATTGTGTTTTTACTGTATCGCTGAGATTGTCGGCGTCAAAAGAGAAAAGGATTGGAAATATGTCTCATGTTATTATAATATTTGCAAAAAAAAGCTGAGAAAGATGGGACATCACTTATATTGTGAACATTGCCAGAAGAACATTGAAAAACCTATTATAAAGTAATACTAATAACAACTTTGTTATGTTCTCAATAAATATTTCAAAATACATCACATAACCTTTGAACTCTGCAGCTTTCGATTGGAACTTGCAGTTAAAGATGATCTAATGCTACAATATTTGTCCTTTTTGATAAAGAGGATGAGAAATTAATTGGCCAATCATGTCTCACTCTCTGTGATATGGATGAAAATGAAAAGGTTGTGTTACAATACATTTTACAATTATCTGAATTTCACGACAAAAGATTGTAAGATCGTGTATGACACACTCTTAATGTTTTACTTTATAGGTTGAGGATGACAAAGATAAAATTCCATTTCCAATCAAGAAAATTATAGGAGAAGCATATTTTTCAAATAAAAGCCTCTTCCTATAACAAGTCAGCTACCGAACAAAGTTTCACTATAATGAAGGTTTTCTTAGAATCTTATCTTTTAGAAGGAAATAATGAAAAGGTAGTCAAATGTGTATAAAATGGATGTCATGTCCTGCATTTTTTATATAATATATGACTCTTCTAAATTCACATATATTATAGGTAGTATCAAGTGCATATAATGCATCAAGAGGGAAAAAATTTATCATACATACAATGAATGTCAAAAGTTCATCCACCATCACCAAAGATAAGCTTAAGACGATAACAAAGTAAGTACAATCCAAATTTCCGTGCTTTTTTTCCAAATAAAAAGAAATCTCATTATCATCTTTTGCGCCAGGTCGGGTTCTAATAATATAAGTCATGAACTACAAGATTAATCAAACCTGGAGGATCATAACTGCAACATGGAGAAAGTGAATTCAAACAAAAAAAGAAGGAAGATCAAGTGTGTAATAGTTACCTATATACAATCCATTTCTTATGTCTTTTTAATGCGAATAACTTTTAACTACAGGTTGTTCAATTGCTAGCTTCATTGATGATGAAGATGATGAGGATAAGCACATGAATGATGTTGGTCCAAGTAATGGTTCCATACATATTTGATGATTTCTATGTCATTATCAAGGTCTATAACAAAAGCAGCACTTGGAAATAGTTATGAATAAAATTGTTTAGGAATTTGAATAGTAATGATAAACATTGTTAAACTTCTCAGGCAGATTATAATATTATTACTTTCTTTCTTAAATATTTATACTAGTATTTTTAAAGGTATTAAAGTTTTTGAAAATACCTAATTTATCTTGGTGTTCCTAATGGTGAATGATAATGTCTTTACCTTACATTGTCATTCAACTACGTACTAAAACATAATGGGATTTGCAAAATTTTAGAATTATTTGAAAAGATAAATTCAGCTACCTCAAATTATACACAGTACAATGTTGCCTTCAATATTTTTGTATATTGAATTTACAAATATGTCCAACAAATGATCTAGCTTCGATTCTCATTTTGCCTATATGATTATACTAGTAGGTACTTTTTGTTTAAGTAACCATGGGGTGTAGATATGCTAATATGCGTATAGTGGCAAAATGTGTGCAGTTACTGATAATTCAATGTGATTGAGAATAGCTATTGGCACAAACTATACATATTTAACAAAAATTATGTACATCGCATATTAGAATCATATCTATGTTAACCAAAACTGTTTAGAATTATAAATAAATAGCCAATTGGTAAGCTATAGTCATACCTATAATCCTCCAAGCTGCCAACAAATGAACTATACCGTTTGCTCCCTCCACCCTTCGATCGTTGTAATAAAATGTATCATGTAAGGATTTTATACTATAGGGTCCATCGATTCTTAATTCTGACTTTTTAACCAGATCATTCAAAGATGGAGCAGAAGGAATGTTTAAATTGGATTTGCATATAGTTCAATTGTATTTTTTTAACCACTTTAATCAATTGGATTTGCGTCTAGTTCAATGTAATTTTTTTTAACAAAATAAGAAGTTACTCACAATTTTTCTATAATGTAAAAAATGGTTCTTAAATACCATTCACTTTTTCTTTAAGAATTCCGTCTATTGAATTATGCCACTAACACTTTAATTCATAATCTAAGTGGACTACTCATATTCTTATGCTTAAATATTACAAGTAGTTATTTACAATTAAGATTTTAAGAAAATCCATTAAAATTGCACGTTTAGAAGAAATATGTATAGCCATTATCTTGGAAGGCCGCTATGTTAATGTTTGACACCCATAATAATATCTATATAAATTCAAATAATATCTTTTCTTTTTAGGAGCTTAAAAATGCAAAATACCATCGAAAACAACAATTCAAAGTATAATATTTAAGTAATACATGCATTAATCTCATATGACTTTTTATTTTTTTATATGTTTAAAATACATTTTTACATATTATTCTTTGCCCCTTACCCCAATTTTAATAAGATTTGACCTTCTATTTTCTAATACTAAGGCCCTGTTCGGCAAAATTAACGATTCAGGTAGCGGGTAGCGATTTAAGTAGCGGATAGCTGTTCAGGTAGCGGATAGCGTTTCTAATTTAGCTGTTAGTGGATAGCTGTTCAGAAGAGCAGTTGAATAAAATATGTTTGGTAAATTTAGCTGTTGGATTAGCTGATTAATGTAAATTGACATAAAAAGATATAGATAATTTTCAACGATAAAATTTCCAAAGGGTAATTTTTGGTAAAAAAATATGAAACGCTACTTTTGAATGTAAAATGTTAATACTATTAGCTTTCCAAAAACGCTACTTAAAACGCTAAACGCTACTTAAAATGCTAGTCAAAACACTACATTACCGAACACTAAAAATCACGTGATGAGTGTATTGACTTAGTCAAAACGCTAAACGCTATCCAAAACACTATTGTCGAACATGCCCTAAATTGCTGTAAGTTACAAAGAAATCAACAAACTCATTTAAGCAAATAGAATGCATCTCTTACATTAATTATACATTGATTGCCGAGGAAGGATTTTGAGTAGTTCTATTTATCTCTTTTAATGGAGTCGTAGCACAGTCTACGAGTATTGCATTGATTACTGGCAATTATTGTGACTTCTAATGGCTTCTCACTATTAGTTGGTGTGATTTACCTTGGCAAATGAGCTACCCACCGATAATTATTATTATCTTTATTATTTCAAAATATCATGGTACAAATTAGAGTTTTAGAAGGATTATGAATCCCAAACAAGATACGACTATAAAAGGGCGCACATAAGTGGAGCTTGGTAATTTTTGCTTTTAAATTCCAAAAGCGATAATTAAATTTTGGATTTACAATTCACAACTTCATTTACAATTAAAAGTTATGGCATATTACAAGTGACATTATTCTATTCCTTGAATTAAACTCCACCATCAACATCCCAAACCAAACCCCTGAGGGAAAGTAAATAAATAAAATCAAATTTATTTTTAATTTTTTGATAATTAAACAAGTTTATGCTCATATATTAATTCAATATGTAGGTATAAACAAAGAAAAAATTCAATAGTATGGATAAAGACTCCTCAGTTACTACTTAAATACAATATTTTACTATATAGTTAGTTTAAAGTGATGTCACATCATAACAATAATTTTGACGTCATAATTTAATATCTAATTATGAGTTTTTCACCATTAGTTAGACTTAAGATTTGAAAATCCACTTACTTTATGCAATTAACGACAAAACTATTTGCATTCACATAACCGTCATCTCATTGATAGCAACTTTTAATGAGAAATTCATGACTTATAAGTACAACAAGAAGTAACCCTCCATCATCAAATGCACCCAAAAAAACTATCTCACAAAAAATTCACTAACATAGTCAATTACAACAATCTAAATGGATGAAGACACTTTGACCAAAGAAGCAAGGAGGAAGAGATGTATAATTCTTAATGCGACTACAAAAGCAAAATATGCAAAGACCACTGAAAGGCTAAAGATCAAACGATTTGATCAAGCCAACCATAAGTTTATCTTCTCAATTTTGTATGTTTAATAAAGAATAATATTATGTTTATATCAATTTAATTAAGTTGAAGCTGAATATTGCACATTTCATCTTATTGAAGTGACGCTTAGATTTTAAAAGCATTAAGAAATTGACATGACATGACATGACGATCATCTTAAGAGAGCAATTTTTACTATATCTATTGTTGAAAGGCAGGACTGTCTCAATTAATAAGTTAAAATTAATAGGCACAAACTCCTAAAAAAATTTGAATGCACTGTCTATACTACTATCATGAAATTAAAAAAAACATTAACCAAGATTCCCAATATATTATTGAGATAGGGGTAGGCGTAGGGTTAAAAAAAAAATTAAAGATTAAGATAGAGGGGGATGAAGACACATAGTGCAATTTAAGTAGATGATAAATTATTCATGAAAAAAATAAAGGGATATATAGTGGCATATGTAGTGGAGTGGCAATGCAAGGAGGATAGATGTACGTCACCTGTGGGAAGATAGGAGACTTACATGTCCTTAACACTTTTTTTTTTCTTTTTTTGTGATGGACTTAACAGTAGTATTAGGGGACCAGAAGATAATTGTAAAAGACTTACATGTCCTTAACTCATGTCCTTAACACTACCAATGACCTTACTAATAACAATCATAAATAATAGAAAAGTTATTACAGTTATGTCACTTAATTCCCACTTTTAAACGAGATTATTCAAAGATGGCATTAAGAGAAATTTTAAATTGGATTTGCGTATCATAAAAAAGTTATTATAATTATGTTACAGACAGTTTATCATGTAATATATTAAACGAACACCTCTATAAAATAGTAGCTTTAAGAATTTAATACATTTATAACCTGGCAAGGTAGTACATAAATGTATTCAATGGTCAAGGAAAGTTTATTTTTCGAGCTTTGAGAAATTTATAATTGGAATACAAAATTTTGGGCCACGGTTCTCTTTTGATGAGAAATTGCAGTCGCAATAGACTTCTATCACCAACGGATATAACGTAAGTAATTTGTCACTCTAAAAATAATATACACAACATTATTCCAAAAGCCCAAGCTGTCCATGAAAGATGAGAAATTTAATGCAAAAAGTGTTTAAATTACAAAAATTGGTAAAGTTAGGAAATGGGGAAAAAAATGCAAAGAGCTGCGTACAAGCACTTCTAAGTAGCTTAAGTTGTAAGTTTAAAGGTCAAAAGAACATGCCCAACTAAAGTTGTATGCTTAAAGGTAAGGAGAACATGTGCCAAGAAACTGTGAGCAACTGAGCCTATACTTTCACTCTCTCTTTGTTCATTCTTCTCTCACTTTTTAAATTTTTGTTTTTGGTTTTACGTTCTCATGTATATTGAAATGAAAATTACACAACCTCGTTAAAATGAAATTGTTCCTCTGGCTAGGTTGTACGGTATTTATACTGGTATGCTTATCATTATTTCATAAAGATAGTAAGTCTTATAAAGTGTCACTTACAATTTCTTTTATCATTTGCTCACGTGAATTCAATATGTTACTAATATAACCAAGCATTTATTAATGTCAAATTTGGTTAGCCAGAGGACAAAAATAAAATTGTCACGTTGCCAAATTAATAGGAAGCTTAACCAATTTTACATGCAAAACCAAAACATGCAAATCATTTACAGCTCATAAACCTCCATGCA
This sequence comes from Carnegiea gigantea, assembly GCA_029747015.1. Lineage (NCBI taxonomy): Eukaryota > Viridiplantae > Streptophyta > Magnoliopsida > Caryophyllales > Cactaceae > Carnegiea > Carnegiea gigantea. The sequence continues at coordinate 124,707 of JAKOGI010001794.1, forward strand.
AATAATCACAATTAAATTACAATATCAAAAACAGATAATTGTATAACAGGTAAAGTAGATTGTATAAGTGAAAATTTCTTCCCTTGAAAATATCTTATCTACATTCTAGTCCCATAGTAAATACAATCAATTACAAATATTTGAAGTTAATGTTTGGTTCCAAGCTCGGTAATTTAATTTTGATTTACAACTGACAACTCCGTTGTCATCACAACAATAATGTATACTTCACATCTGCTAAGAACTTAAAAAAATTAAAAGTCATATCATGTTACAAGTGAAATGATTCCATTTCCTGAATGAAATTTCACTATCAACACCACAAACCAAACACTTCAGGACAATAAATAAATCAAATCAAATTTGTTTTATATTTTCTCATTAACAAGTTTACGTCAGTACATTACTACATCATATGTAGGTATAAATAAAGACGAAATGGAAGTTATGGATAAACACTCTTCAATGACTACTTAAATACAATAATTTACTATATAGTTAGTTTACAACGACGCCACATTATAACAATAATTTTCACCCGACAATTTAATATCTAATTATGATTTTTCTGCCATTAGTTAAAGTTTAGATTTAAACTGCCATTTACCTTATATAATTAACCACAAAAATTATTTGCATTCACAAAATCGTTATCTCATTAATTAAATTGAAGATGAATATGACACAATTGCTTCCATTTAAGGACCCATAGATTTTAAACCCATTAACAAATTACCACAACATAACGGTCATCTTAAGTGAGCAGTTTTTACTGTACCTATTGTTGGAAGTCAAGATTTGTCAATTAAAAAGTAAAAAATTGATAGGAAAAGACTCCTCAATTTTGTTTTTAATGTACTATCTACACTACTATCATGAAATTAAAGAAAACATTCACCAAAATTCACAATTTTTCTTATGAGATAAGGTAGGTGTAGGTTCATCAAAATTAAAGTCAGGACTATTTCAAATGAATTTCATGTGGGTCAAGGGATGATACTAAAGTTAAGTTATACATAAGCATAATTTGGATTATGCTTACTCCCTTTGTTCCCCTTTTTCCACAACAATCAATTCCCATTTTTCTATCCTTATTATAACAGTCTTCGTACTATTATAAATTGGTATCTTTGCTTATCAAACCATGATGTATATTGCAATTCATGTTTAATATTACAACTTTTATATGGAGATTTTAGTGTTTGCACCAAAGCCAAACGAATTTTTAAGATATGAATTGTTAAAGTTTTTAAAGGATATTATTTTTATTTCTAATATAATAATTGACCAAAGATTATTTCCCATACAAGATATTAACACCAAAGCTCTATTTCAAATACAGATATAATAACACTTCTGTCTGTATCTTTTCAATACAGGGAAACACATATTGGAAAATGGGGAGACAAGCAATCCTACCAGCGAGAAAGACCAAATTCACGGTAAGTAATATGTTCATACCATGGAAACCTTGCTTTAACAATAAAATAGTGGCACACTTACATGAATATGGTACCCGTTTTGGATAACAAATGTTATAGTTTCAATTAAGGCAACTATCGATATTTTAACTTGCAAAGAATATGAGGCTTTAACTTGCGGGCCGACAACACTTTTCCCTAAATGTAGTGACCCTCTACCACAGTGGGGTTTTAGACCTCCACAACCATTTAAAGAATAGATATGTTTGAATAAATTTAGCATTCATAGAAAAGACCTTCTTCTTAAAAAAAAAAAAAAATTGATGAAGGAAAAAAAAGGAAACATTTGATAAGTACTTCCTTTTTGCCATAAAATAAAAATTAAAAATCATCTTTTTAGAGGCTTTCTTTGATCTGTAAAAAGGATGATATAAGAAATTTTTTGGATAATTATAGCATTATAATGAAAATAATATATTTAAAAATAATAGGGTATCCACATGTATATAAAAATAATATGAAAGCATGCACCTCCATTAAACTCATAAATACTAAATAACATGACTATATCATACATAATACAATCTTTGAAAATTTTAATTTTCATGTAAGATGATGCCACACACTTTTTCATATAACACTTCTAATTGAGATTCACATGTGGACGATGACTTCAAACTTTGTTTGTGCAAGTCAAAACAATATCTAATATATTGATTTAGGCCCATGGACATGTATTGTACACATTGTGTAGCAATTATATGGTATGAAGAGAGATTGAACAAACAAAAAATACAAGGAAGCCTATGTTCTCACTATGTTGTATGGAAAGCAAAGTCAAGTTACCTACCCTCAAAGAATGTCTTCCATATCTTAAGCAAGTTCTTGACTATAAAGGTAGGCCAAAATCAGAAAAGTTTAAAGACCACATTAGAGCATACAACTCCATGTTTGCCTTCGCCTCGATCAGAGTAAAAGTTGATAAGGAGATAAATAAGGAACTGGACCCCATGTCTTCAAAATAAGTGGGGAAATTTATCACAGAATAGGCTCTTTAATACCTCTGCCAAATGAAAATCTGGAATTCGCACAACTTTATATATATGACATAGAAAATGAAACCCAAAATTGATGAGAAGCCTTATCAAGCGATGAAAAAATGATGCAGTGCATAACACAATTATTGAAGGTTTGGTCAAGATGTTAAATGAGTTCAATCTATTGGCACAAACATTTCGAATAGCGAGAGATAGGATTAAAGAATCAAGTGAGCAGCAACTCCAAATCAGATTAATTGGAAACAGACAAATAAATGGCAGACGATATAACTCACTATCAACATCAGAGATAACTGCTTTGACTGTTGTGGATCTTTGAGAAGGTATCGATGGAAATGACGTCATCATTCATGATAAGAAAAATGGGTTACGTCATCTCGAGGAGAAACACCCTTCTTATATGGCACTTTAATATGCCATTCTTTTTCCTTATGGAGAAGATGGTTTCCATGATGATATTCCATATAGTACTAATACCTTAAGAAGGAGGACAAAGAGAAAAAGTGTCACTATGATAGAGTTTTATGCTTATAGATTGCAATAAAGAAATGAAGATGGAAAAACATTGCGTAGTTGTGGTAGATTGTCCCAACAATACATACTTGTATGCTCAAACATGCAAAGAAGGTGAAAGATTGAGATATGTATGATACAATCTGCAGCCACAGCTAAGAACAGAACTCCTAAAAAATGTTTATGATGTTGTTGTGAAAGGTGACCACATAGGAGCTACAGTAGGAAAGTGTATTGTCTTACCATCTTCATTCACAGGAGTGCCAAGACATAAGATCCAAAATTACCAAGATGCAATGGCTATCTGTAGATGGTATAGAAATCCACATTTGTTTATCACATTTACAGCAAACCCCAAATGGCCCGAAATTCAATACATGCTAAATCACATAGAAGGCCAAGGACCTGAGGACAGACCTGATATAGTTGCAATGTGTTTGAAGCTTAAATTGGATCAACTTGTGAAAGTCCTCACTACAGGCAGCCAGTTTGGAAGAACAAGGGCAAGTGTCTATATTTATAATTAATAATTGCTGCTTTTAAACTTTTAGAAATTATTTACAATCATGAACACAACCATGTCTTTAGCCTCACTAATACTCTAATTATGTCTTCTAATAGCCATCTACACAATAGAATTCCTAAAAAAGAGGTCTACCGCATGCGCATATACTACTTTGGTTGGAAAATAGTAGAGAACATGGGGATACAAAATTTGTAGACAACATTATCTCAACTGAAATTCCAAAGAAAGAACGTGAACCTAAATTATACAAAGTGGTTTCACAATTTATGGTGCATGGACCATGTGGAAACAGGGTAAGGCATGCTCCTTGCATGTCTGAGGGTATGTGCACAAAGAAGTTTCCTAAGGTTGAGAATGGATATGTTGACTACAAAAGAAGAGACCACAATAGGTAATCACAACTGCATATTGTCTTCTCAATTTTATAAACAAAGCCACTGTTACATTGATTTTTTTTCCTAATTTCATCATGACATAGGTTTATGATGAAAGGAAACTATCAGTTAGACAATAGATTTATTATTCCATACATTACAAGTTGTTGCTGAAGTATAGAGCACACATTAATGTTGCATGGTGCAATCAATCTAGGGCCATCAAGTACCTTTTAAGTACATCTCTAATGGCCCAGATAGAACAACGATGGTGATTGAAGATAATGTCAAAGTAGATAATATCACCAATAACCAAGAAATCAAATCTGTTGATGAGATCACAATGTACTTGGATTGCAGACTCCTCTCCACTTACAAAGCAACATGGAGAATATATCAATTTGATATGCATTTTTTGAACTGTAAGAGTTACTAGGCTTCAACTCCATCTATCGGAGCAACAACTAGTTGCCCTAAGTGACATGACTAACCTACAAAAACTTGTTCCCAAAGAGGGAATTAAAGAAACTCTAAAGTTAAGGAGTTGACATATGCTGAGATTCCTCAGAAGTTTGTTTGGAATGAAAACTACAAAGTTTGGGTGCTAAGAAAACAAGATACTTGCCTTGGAAGAATAGTGTATGTCAATCTAAATGCTGGAGAGAAATATTACCTTAGAGTGTTGTTAAACTCGGCAAAAGGACCTACCAGTTACGAAGACATTAGAACAGTGAATGGAATGGTGCACCCAACATTTAAAGAAGCTTGCTATGCACTTGGGCTTCTAAATGATGACAAAGAATGGAATAATGCTCTACTCGAAGCAAGTCAATGGGCTAATACTTCTTAATTAAGAGAATTGTTCATAATAATTATCCTCTTTTGTGAAGTTAGTGACCTAGTCCAATTTTGGCAAACCAATAAGCAGCTCTTATCAAAGATCTATTATATAAGAATAGGAAACTATTCAAACTCCACATCTCATCCTTTCACAAGAACGAATTTTGATTTTTTACTCGGTTGAGATTGAAAAGTTGCTCAATAAGAATGGTAAGAGCTTAAGCAATTTTGAAGGCCTACCCTAGCCAGGCTTGGAAGAAATAGAGCATCTGGACAATAGACTCATTTGCGAACAACTAATATATGATGTTCATGAGCTAAAAAGGTAACATGATGAATGGAAAAGCTACTTAAATCAGCAACTTGAAGTGTACGAATCTGTGATACACCATGTCACAAACAATGAAAGCGGTGTGTTTTTTGTATATGGGCATGGCGGTATTGGAAAGACATGTTTATACTGCACAATAGCAGCAAAGTTGAGAAGTAAAGGAAAGATTGTACTTATTGTTGCTTCCTCAGGTAAATATTCTAATAATCCATTGAATTACCAATTCCATTACACCAAGGTTGATTTATAAGTATATCAATTACCCTGTTTTAACTAATCAATATTGATACATGTATACAAATCTAGTGCAAATGGTTTCCTCTTCTAATTAGCTATCGCTTCTTTACTCATGCAGGGAGGTTGAGCAGCACACAGCAGATTTGACATGCCCATAGAATTGACTGAAACAATCACATGTGGGATCCAGCCGAAAATCCAATTGGCAGATTTGTTATGTCAAACTTCACTCGGTATACGGGATGAAGCACCCGTGAATCACAAATATGCATTTGAAGCTGTAGACTGAAGCCTAAGAGACATAATGGGTTTGAAAACAATGAATCAAGATCCAAATTATTTAGAGGGAAGACATTGCTTCTAAGTGGTGACTTCAGACAAGTCCTTCCAGCTGTCAATAAAAGAAAAACACAGGATGTGGTCCAAGCTACAATAAATAGATTATACATATAGGACCGCTTTCAAGTGTATATGTTGACAACTAATATAAGGGTATGTGAATGACAAATGGGGAAAAAAGACAAAATAAGAGAACAATTCAATAAATGGATCTTAGATATTGGAGATGGTTTGGTTGAATGAAAGGCAAGGGATGGAGAAGGGGGAAGCCACATGGATGAAAATCCTGGAAAAGTATATCCTTCCACACAAAGGTGACCCTTTTAGCACCATTGTCAACAATACTTATCAAAGCTTTGATCAACATTGGTAAGACGACGCATACTTAAAAGATAGAACCATATTGACTCCATCAAATAAAACAACTGACAAAATAAATTAATATGTTTGAAACTACATTTAGACACAGAAATAGTGTACAAAAGTCATAACGAAATATGCCTGGGCTCAATGGAGTCATGTGAACAAGCACGCATGGTCCTGACTAAATACGTTAACACATTGAACTTCTCAGGCCTCCCAAACCATGTCTTAAAGCTCAAAGTTGGTCTCCTGGTAATGTCATTGAGAAACATAAATCTAGGACTAGGACTCTGCAAGGAAACAAAATTGTTGATAACACATTTGGAAAGATATATTGTTAAGGGGAAGATCATCTGAGGAAATAAAATAGGCACCAAGGCCATCATCCCAAGAATAGTACTAAGCTCAAGTAATCCCAAATTCCCATTTGTCATGAAGAGAAGGCAATATCCTTTAAGAGCATCCTATGCCATGATCATCAACAAGAGTTAAAGACAATTGCAAAAAACAGTGGGAGTATACTTACCTAAACCAGTGTTTAGCCACGGGTAACTGTATGTACCAATGTCGACAGTAACATCACTAGATGGACTGAAATTCCTAATTAACAAAGACGATGCCAATTAGAAAGGACACACCAAAAACATAGTATACAAATAAATCTTCAATAACATACCAAAGGTAAACAACTATATTTCTAACTATTAGCACAAACGCGCGCGTAAGCACACGCACACGCACCCACCCCCACCCGCACAAACACACGCGCACCCCCCCCACACACACGCATACACACGTACACACACACATATATATCACACGAAATTTCTTTTGAAATTTTCCTTTTGTAGAGATTGGGATAGTGTGCCATTTAGGAAACAAGAAGTTGACAAATGAAGTAAATAGTGCTAACAATAACTCTCAAAGTAGCGTAAACCATCAATTTAACGCAACATTTTCCTTTATTTTCACTAAAAAATTGGAAATAAATTAGAATATAGGAGATTCCATTATGTATTACTTATACCTATCCTTCAAGAAAACGCTCATTGAAGAAATTCATCTAACTACAAACTAATAAAATAAATATGACGCTACTACTATTATATGACTGAAACAGGATGTCATTAGCTCTAATTTTGACCATCTTCTGTAATAATTTTGACAATCAATTAATTCCTAGAAACCTAACAATACTACATTAAGATCTAAATAGCTACAACTTCCTAACTCAAGCTTACTAAAATTTAAGTAAACCCATGCAAATTACATGATCAATGAACTTTAAAATTTCAGCATTAACCATGAACTACAAAGAATGAAAAATGCCCATTGCATTGAAAAGTATTAGTATCTCATTGTCTCAATCAAAATAATATAGTCACCCTAAAATAATTAAAAAATGAAAATAAACAAATAAAAGACAAGTACCGTTATTGAAGGAGCTCTAAACCACATATTCAAGGGTTAATTTGATGGCTCAACCTCATAGACTGTGATAATTTAACATTGACCAAAAGAAAAATTGTAACTTTAGCATTATGATAATAATCAAATTATAATAAGCCCCAAAATATTGAACAAAAACCCAACAATTATAATTATTGGTGCGTTACAAAAAGTTAAGGAAAATAGGATGGAAGAAGTAGATGCGAAACTTACCCCTCTCAGTAAAATAAACCATCAAAAATGTTAGAATGTATAAAGTTTTGATGATAACAAATCCAAGTGTTGTTGTTGTTGCTCCAAACAGGCTTTCCAAACAGGACCTTACTGCTGTTCTCAATGTATTAAAACTGCTTGACTAATGGTTTATCAAGAACAGGTACTCAAGTCAGCAATGTAAGAACACCTGTGAGGAACAGGTTCTGTGAGGTGTTTTGAAGCATATCCTGAGAAGTGTTTGAAACATAAGATATGTGCAGCTGTGACAAATAGGTTCCGTGCGGTGTTTGAAGCATATTCTGTGAAGTGTTTGCAGCAAAGTCGTTCTACAAGATGACTAGTGGTTACAACAAGATGTCTTGATTTGATTTGGTTTTATATTTTTAGACTCTTGTTAATATGCCAATTAGAAAGTTTTAATTTACCACTCACTGGAAACGGTTTTGCTTTTCGGAAAATATTTCGGATCACCCTTCAGAACAACCCTGGAAACAGGGCGATCAGGGTGTTTCCAGAATAAGCTGCGAAAAACTGCTTTGCACGATTTTTATCTTTTGGATTTTGAGCAGCTTCTTCAAAGATTTGCAAGAAAGATTTTTCTATGGAGTATCTTATTCTTTACCCTAAAAAACGGTTATCAAAAATCTTAAGGGATTTGCAAAATCTTTTTGAATAAAAAGAATATCCAATTTTTGGCAAGTGGATAAGGTAGTTGAGAAAAACATGGGCTAGCTGCTAAAGAACACCGCCTTATGCACGCGGTTCAGGAAGTGTTTTCAGCTCATGTCACCTTACCCCTTGTAGCTAAAGGATTCTATTTTCTCTAGGATTTTAGTTTCCAAAAATTTCAGAAATAGTTTTTCCATCCCTTGTGGGTAAAGGATTCTATATTCTTCAGATTTTTTAGTTTCCAAAAATTTGATGAATTGTTTTCCAAGCACTATAAAAGGCGGCTTCTTACAATCTTGGACACATCGGTTTTCAAAGAGAAAAAAATCTGAGTTCATGAGCTAAAACGTTTGAAAAGAAAACCGAGCCTTGTGAGTGAATTAATTGAGCTTTCAAAGTTGGCATACTAGGACTTCATTGTACCCTATATTAGCTTAGTTGAGAAGCATTGTAATAGGGTGTTTTTTTCTTTACATTCTTCTTTCACAAGAGTGAGTAGAGTGTGTGTCCAAATCAAGGGGATTTTGGACGTGGGGTAACTTGTCTTAGGGAAGACAGGTTACGTGTGTTACAAGTTGTAACAAGGTGTGTTACTATTGTAACGTGATTAGCCCGTTTAGTGAAGTGTTTAAATCCTACACGAGGTAGGTCGTGGTTTTTAACCTCAGTTGGGCTAGAGGTGTTTTTCACGTAAAAATCCTGTGTCCATTATTTCCGCATTCAATTTTGTTGGATTTTCGCTTCTGCTTATCTCAGAAACAACCTGTGCGAACAGGGCCTAAGACTGTTTGTCAGCAACTTGCGAAAATCGGACACCACAATTCACCCCCCTCTTGTGGTTGTGTACTCTCTAATTCAACAAGTGGTATCAGAGCAGGTTCTCCTTTGAAAGGCTAACACCTTTGAGAGATCCTTGAAGATGAGTACTCCACAAGGCATGCTTGAAGGTCAATCCATAACTCGTCCACCATACTTTAATGGCCAACACTATAGTTGGTGGAAGAATAGGATGGAAAACTACATCCAAGCCGAGGACTATGAGTTGTGGATGCTCATCAAGCATGGACCACTCATCCCTAAGAAAACAACTGAAGATGGAAAGTCAATCCCCAAGGAGCCTAAGGAGTTCAATGCTGAAGATTACAAGATGATGGAGAAGAATGCCAAGGCCAAGAAACTCCTATATTTTGGCCTAGGTCCTGATGAATATACTCGCATATCTGAATGTGAGTCGGCCAAAGAAATCTGGGATGCTTTGCAAGTAGCTCACGAAGGGACCAATCAAGTAAAGCAATCCCGGATTGAATTGCTTATGAGAAAGTATGAGCTGTTTGAGATGGGTGATCGGGAAAGTGTGATGGACATGTACACTCGCTTCACTCACATAACGAATGAGTTGAAATCCTTGGGAAAATCCTTCACCACCGAAGAATTGGTAAGGAAGATCCTAAGAATTTTACCTCATTCTTGGGAAGCGAAAGCAACGGCCATCCAAGAAGCTAAGGACATGAACAAGATCACCCTAGATGAGCTGATTGGTAACCTCCAAACATATGAACTTAGGAAATATTCTCAACAGAAAGATGAGACAAAGAGAGAACGAGGTCTTGCACTAAAGGCCTTAGAAGATCATTCTGATTCTGAGGAGGAGGAGATTGCCATGATGACTCAAAAATGTAAGAAGTTCTTCAAGAAAGTCAAAGAAAACATCAAAAAGAAGGACTTCGGCAAAGCCAGGAACACCCCTCGGGAACAGTTCACTGGGTGTTTCAAGTGTGGTAAGCTGGACCACATTGTGAGAAACTGCCCACTGCACAAGGAAGAACAAGAACCCGAACACCCCAGAAAACAGGGGAGGAAACAGGGTGTAAGCAGCTCAGCGAAAAGGTTCTCAAAAGCTATGCTCGCGGCCTGGGGAGATTCAAGTGAGGATGAGGAAGGGTCTGAAGCTGGGGAAGCTGATGTAGCACTCATGGCAAGGAGTGACACTGATTCAGATGATGGGTCAACGGATAGTCTGACTCAACTCAAGAACAAGGTACGTGGTCTAAATAAATCAACTCTTGAGAAATTAGTGTACAATATAATGGATATATGTGCTGAATTAAAAGGGGATGTTCGAGATTTAGAACTTGAAAATGAAACCCTTAAATTAGAAAAGCTTGAAGTTGACAAAGAGACTCTTGCCTTGCATGAAAACATCAATGTGCTTAAAGAAACTCTACTCATGAAAGAAGAGACTTGTTCCACTAAACTGACTGAGCTAGAAAAAGAATCTCTTGACTTAAAAGGTAAGGTCGAGTCTTTGCTGGAAGAAAACAGAAACTTGCTTGAAAAAATAAAACACTTAGAATCGGACCTTGCCACAAACAAGCTCTGGAACAGGTCCTCAAGGGCGTTGGAATGGTTAAACACTCATCATAGTCAAAATAGAAGAGGACTAGGTTTTGTGCCTAAGATGACCTACCCAGTGAATAACAAATATGTGGGATTACCTGAAAATATTGTTTGTTTTCATTGTGGTAAAACGGGGCATTATCGATATGCTTGTCCTATAAGAAAGTATGCCATTAAAAAGAACTCAGTGCATGTAAAACAAATGTGGGTTAGGAAAGATGAGATTTACACGTCTAAAGGAATGGGACCCAAGTGGATCTGGGTTCCCAAAACTAACCCTTGATTTGTTTTGCAGGCTGAAGTGAGAGAGAACAACCCAGCAAACAGCCCAGCAAACAGTGCAGCAAACAGTCTAGGGAACAGCAGCTGTGGTATGTTGACAGTGGGTGTTCGAGGCATATGACTGGTGAAAAATCCAATTTTCTCTCACTTACAGCATCAGAAGGAGGGAGTGTGGCATTTGAAAACGGCAAATCTGGGACAATTGTCGGTATAGGTAAGATAGGTGAGTCACTCTCCCATTCAATTGACAATGTTTATTTAGTAGATGGATTAAAACACAACTTGTTAAGTGTGTCCCAACTGTGTGATAAAGACAACCTAGTAGTGTTCTCACCAACACGTTGCTTGGTTGTAAATATAAACACAGGAGATGTTGTGTTAAGGGGGAAGCGACACAAAAATGTTTATAAAGTGTGTATTTCCACTCTTCCCCAAAATAATTTGACTTGTTTGAGTGCCTTAAAAGATGATGTTATGCTTTGGCACAAAAGACTAGGTCATGCAAGCCACTCTCTTTTGAACAAACTTGTAACCAAAGATTTAGTAGTTGGCTTACCTTCCATCAAATTCAATGATGACAAGGTATGTGATGCATGTGCCAAAGGCAAACAAGTCAAAAATTCATTTAAGTCTAAAAAGTGTATAAGCACTACTCGACCCCTTGAATTAATACATATGGATCTATGTGGTCCAATGAGGATCATGAGCCGAGGTGGCAAGAGGTATGTGCTTGTGATAGTGGATGACTACTCTCGTTTCACTTGGACTTTGTTTTTGGCTTCTAAAGATGAAACTTTTGAAAAATTTCTTGCTTTCATTAAAAAGACTGAAAAGAGGGTAGGACACTCTTTGGTATGCATAAGGTCTGACCATGGTACAGAATTTGAAAATTCGAGCTTTATTGACTATTGTAATGAGCATGGTGTTGATCACAATTTTTCAGCTCCAAGAACACCCCAACAGAACGGGGTGGTAGAGCGCAAAAATCGTACTCTAGAGGACATGACTAGAACAATGCTTGTTGCTAGTGGTCTTCCTAGAAATTTTTGGGCTGAAGCTTTAAACACATCATGTTACATTATAAATAGATGCATGATTAGACCTGTTCTTAACAAAACTCCTTATGAGATCCTCAAAGGAAGAAAACCAAATATTTTGCATTTGAGAGTTTTTGGGTGTAAATGTTTTGTGCATAATAATGGAAAGGATGCCTTAGGGAAATTTGATCCAAGGAGTGACGAGGCAATATTCCTCGGTTACTCCTCACATAGTAAGGCATACAAAGTGTTTAATAAGAGAACCTTGTGTGTTGAAGAAAGTGTGCATGTGCTTTTTGATGAAACTAACTCTCTAAGTGAGAATGATGCACAGGAGGAAGACCTCGAACTAGGTCTTGTTAAAAAAGACATGCTGCTTCAAGATGAACCAGGTAAGGATCAACCTGAGAGATCAAGGCCTGAAGCTGTTCTTCAGGAAGGTAGGCAGGGTGTGAACCAAACAGGGGGAAACAGGGTGGAACCCTGTTCGGGACAACATCAGCCGAACCCTTCTCAGATAATTTCAGGAACAGGCTCCCAAACAGGCTTGGGAACAGGTTCTGAACTTGTTTCGCCAAGTATTCCAGCTAGGATGGAGAGCATATCTGTGAACCCACTTTCACCACGATCATGGAAATACCAAAGTTCACATCCTCTTGATCAAATTTTGTCTGATATTAATGCAGGAGTTCAAACTAGATCTAGGCTTAAAAATTTCTGTGCTTTCTATGCTTTTCTCTCAAAAATTGAGCCTAAGAATATTAATGAAGCTCTTGCAGATTCAGATTGGGTCACAGCCATGCAAGAAGAACTCCATCAGTTCGAAAGAAACAAGGTATGGCACCTTGTGCCACGGCCAGAGGATAGAACAATCATTGGAACCAAGTGGGTGTTCCGTAACAAGCTAGATGAGTGCGGAACAGTCACTAGGAACAAGGCCCGGCTGGTGGTTCAAGGCTACAACCAAGAAGAGGGAATTGATTATGAAGAGACTTTTGCACCTGTTGCAAGGATGGAAGCCATTCGAATCTTGATAGCTTTTGCAGCCCACATGGAGATCAAGTTATATCAAATGGATGTTAAAAGTGCGTTTCTAAATGGGTACCTTAAAGAGGAAGTGTATGTCAAACAATCCCCCGGTTTTGAAAGTGATGAATTTCCTAACCATGTTTTCAAACTTGACAAGGCACTTTATGGTTTAAAACAAGCTCCTAGAGCTTGGTATGAGCGGTTGTCAAGCTTTTTATTGGAAAATAATTTTGCAAGAGGCAAGGTAGACAATACCTTGTTTCTAAAATCTAAGGGGGAACATTTGTTGATTGTCCAAGTATATGTCGATGACATCATATTTGGTGCAACTCATCATGAATTGTGCAATGAATTTTCAAAAATGATGAGGAGTGAGTTTGAAATGAGCATGATGGGTGAGCTTAATTTCTTTTTAGGCTTGCAAATCAAGCAAACTTCAAACGGTACCATGATCCATCAACAAAAGTATATTAAGGAATTACTTAAGCGTTTTAGGATGGAGTCAGCCAAGCCCATTGATACTCCCATCTCTCCTTCAACTAGGTTGGTAATGGATGATGGTAGTCCCTCAGTTAGGAGAAATCCTATAGGGGCATGATAGGGTCACTCTTATATCTAACTGCTAGTAGACCTGACATTGTTTTTAGTATTGGTCTATGTGCACGTTTTCAGTCAAACCCTAAAGAAACTCATCTAAAGGCTGTTAAAAGGATTTTTAGGTACTTAAGACATACACCTGATCTAGCCTTATGGTATCCTAAAGGTTGCAACTTTGATCTTGTTGGGTATGCTGATGCTGATTATGCAGGTTTCTTGGTTGATAGGAAAAGCACCTCAGGTATGGCTCACTTTCTTGGACCTTGTTTGGTATCTTGGGCAACCAAGAAACAACTCTCTGTTGCCTTGTCCACAGCAGAAGCTGAGTATGTGGCAGCTGCATCTTGTTGTGCTCAGTTATTATGGATAAGACAACAACTCAAGGACTTTTGTGTTGACATAGGATGCATTCCTATTTATTGTGACAATACAAGTGCAATTAACATTGCCAAAAATCCATGTCAACACAAAAGAACAAAACATATTGACATTCGTCATCATTTCTTGAGAGACAATGTTGAAAAGGGAGTGATCTCAATGAATTTTTGTGCCACTGAAAATCAAATTACTGATATATTCACAAAGGCATTGAGTAGAGAACAATTTGAAAGGAATAGACTCGAACTAGGCTTAATTAGAACAACCTGACCAACCTGTTCTCTCTCCCTGTTTGCAAAATTTAAAAGTGACGGGTACAACATGTTAAATTTTTGTTTGCAATCAACTTGTGTGCTATGTTTAGCATATGTGAGGTTTGCAACTTGCTGACACTCGTTGAGGTCTAATGAGATTGCCCTTATTGTCCAATGTTACCGAGCAAGTAACCTCAAGAACAAGCATCAGGAACAGGTACGCCTCTTGTTTGTCAAATGTGTGCAACAAATTGAAAACTGCTAATCTCTTCCCGAGGCGTGCGCGGCCTAAATAAATGCTAAAATCCGTTGCAAAAACGGGCAAAATCTTTTAAAGATTTCGCACGTCTCTCTCTCCCTTTAAAGCTCTCTTGCTCAAATCTCTCACCTCCACTGAAACTCTCTGAAACTCTGTTCAAGAAACCCTAATCTCTCTCCTTCCTCTGAAAAATGGCGGTCCCCATTAGCTTCGAGAGCTCCTCGACCTTGACCCAGGGCAACCAGACACAGGGCACAGCCTTGCAAACAGCCACAGCCCTGTTTGCACCTACACAATTTCTGACGGCCCTCATGGAAGGTAAAAATACTGAACCTCCTCGACCCATTGCCTATAAACCTTTTGGGTTTTTGAAAAGTATCGACCTTAGAACAGTGAATTTGAAATTGAAAGACATCCCGTACAAATTTGGGTGGGAATTGATTTTGTTTGGTGAAACGGGCGCATGTCAACCCCAAGAACTTGTTGGGGCATCTGAAAGAGAAGTTGGGGCTTTAGATGAACTTTTTCTGTTGGACCATGGGTTAGATGACATCAATTCATTTGGGGTGTTTCCTGAGCAGGAAATAGGGTCAGAAACAGGGCCTGAAGTTTTTAAGGAGAACCTAGGGGAGGATTTGTCAAGAGAAGAAGGGGGAAGTAGTGGTCAACTGGAGGAGGCCCCTGCCAAAACTGAACAAGCCACACCGGTACCACCAACCGGTGAGAAACGCAAACGGTACAAAATTGTGGCTAGGCGTACTAGAATGCCAAGAACACGACCACCATCAAGGCCTAAAAGTGGCCAGACTGAAGAGCCCTCAAAAAGTGAACCCCCTGTCAAACCAAAACCACAAATCCCCTCTTCGGCCAAACCCACAAACAGGCCCACAAGAAAATCAGCCCGAATAGCTTTTCACTCCACTCCTCGTCCTGCCAAACAGTCAGCCCCTGTTGTTGAGGAGATTGATTCCTCCTCTGAGCCTTCATCAGATAGCGACACTGAGAACACTGCCTTCAAACAGGGCACGCCCGTGTTCTCAGAGTCCTCAGAGGATAAGCCTCTTCCTATACCAAAACCATCACCCCTCAAAACTCCCAAGAGAAAAGCCTCCCTCAAACACGCCTCCACCCAAGACCCTCCTACTGAGCCCCAACCTAAACGAGCCAAGAAATCTACCCCGTCTGCAATCTCAGCCAAACTGACCCAATTGATTCAGAGACGGGTTGTCAGGGGCAAAATTATAAAGGTCAAATATTTTGAGGAACAGGGACTGGGGGTGTTTCTGCACAAGCTGCATGCACAGGGGTGGTATGAGTTGTTTACAAACACCCAGTTGGGGTGTTCTGTACATGAGTTGGCAGAGTTCTATGCCAACTGCACTGCCACCGAAGGAGTGGTGACAAGTATTGTTAATGGGAAGCAGCTTCGCTTTGATGCGAAGATATTAGGGGACATTCTGGGGATTCCCTCCACAGGCTTTGATATATATGTGAGGGAAGACAAGACTATTCTAGGGACAGCCAGGCTGCTGGAACTCGCCCAGAAATTTAGCCAGCAACCAAGCCTGCAAACACCCAAGTCTGTGAAGAAAGGGGACATGACATCGCTCCATCAATTGCTATTTTGGTTTATCATCAAGAATGTCATCCCCAGAGGCCAGGGTCGCAATCTTGCTGATGCCATGGATCAGTGTTTGATGGATCTGATGGACACGAAAGTGCAAATTAACCTTCCTGCCATCATGATTCGACATATTGCAAGAATTGCAAACACCTCTAGGGAACATGATCTGGGATACGGCTTCTTTCTGACTAGTGTGTTTGAGCACTTTGGGGTGACACTGCAGAAGAAGGTGGGCGCTCAGTTCATTGATGAGATCGGGAGTAACACCCTTATGGGGTGTGGGTATGCTTTGATTGAAGGGTCTGCCTCAGAACAGGGGACCAGAACACCCCGTCCTCCTGTTCCTGGCAGTTCCTCAACCAAGCTTGAGGCTGCTTTGGAAGAAAACTCTCGCCTCAGTACTGAGCTTAACGCTGTAAAGGCTGCCCTGGACGAGGAAAAAGCTCTAAATGCAAAACGCCATGCAGATCTCCTCGCCCTTCTCTCTTCACTTTCAGCAAAATTTTCTCCTTCTGCTCCTTGAACACCCCTCATGAGCTGTTCCCATCTGTTGTTCTCATAGCCTGTTCTCACTTCTCTTGGTGAATCAGTTTGTACTCTGTTGCACTCGTTTGGTGAATGACAGGTTATCTTGTTTTTTGATTGGCTTTGCCTTGCTTGCTTTTTGTTGTGAATTGCTTGTGTGTGACTAGGATGGCCAATCTCATTACCGTACCAAAACACTTGAGTGTATCGCCTGTTGACTTTCCTCCATTACCCAAGTGGTGGTGACAGCAAACACCCTCTGTTTGACTGTTCGCCCTTACTTTTTAATGATCCCAAAAGGGGGAAGATAGGTTGACCAATATTGTTTTAGTTCTGCCATAGACGAGTTAATTTTCTTACAATCTTTTCGATACTAACTGCTTCATGTGAATTTGAATAATTGGTACAAATCACTTAAATTGCCCTTAAAAGTCAATATGGTCACTTGGTTTGTCATCATCAAAAAGGGGGAATTTGTTAGAATGTATAAAGTTTTGATGATAACAAATCCAAGTGTTGTTGTTGTTGCTCCAAACAGGCTTTCCAAACAGGACCTTACTGCTGTTCTCAATGTATTAAAACTGCTTGACTAATGGTTTATCAAGAACAGGTACTCAAGTCAGCAATGTAAGAACACCTGTGAGGAACAGGTTCTGTGAGGTGTTTTGAAGCATATCCTGAGAAGTGTTTGAAACATAAGATACGTGCAGCTGTGACAAACAGGTTCCGTGCGGTGTTTGAAGCATATTCTGTGAAGTGTTTGTAGCAAAGTCGTTCTACAAGATGACTAGTGGTTACAACAAGATATCTTGATTTGATTTGGTTTTATATTTTTAGACTCTTGTTAATATGCCAATTAGAAAGTTTTAATTTACCACTCACTGGAAACGGTTTTGCTTTTCGAAAAATATTTCGGATCACCCTTCAGAACAACCCTGGAAACAGGGCGATCAGGGTGTTTCCAGAATAAGCTGCGAAAAACTGCCTTGCACGATTTTTATCTTTTGGATTTTGAGCAGCTTCTTCAAAGATTTGCAAGAAAGATTTTTTCTATGGAGTATCTTACCCCTTACCCTAAAAACGGTTATTAAAATCTAAGGGATTTGCAAAATCTTTTTGAATAAAAAGAATATCCAATTTTTGGCAAGTGGATAAGGTAGTTGAGAAAAACATGGGCTAGCTGCTAAAGAACACCGCCTTATGCACGCGGTTCAGGAAGTGTTTTCAGCTCATGTCACCTTAACCCTTGTAGCTAAAGGATTCTATTTTCTCTAGGATTTTAGTTTCCAAAAATTTCAGAAATAGTTTTTCCATCCCTTGTGGGTAAAGGATTCTATATTCTTCAGATTTTTTAGTTTCCAAAAATTTGATGAATTGTGTTCCAAGCACTATAAAAGGCGGCTTCTTACAATCTTGGACACATCGGTTTTCAAAGAGAAAAAAATCTGAGTTCATGAGCTAAAACATTTGAAAAGAAAACCGAGCCTTGTGAGTGAATTAATTGAGCTTTCAAAGTTGGCATACTAGGACTTCATTGTACCCTATATTAGCTTAGTTGAGAAGCATTGTAATAGGGTGTTTTTTCTTTATATTCTTCTTTCACAAGAGTGAGTAGAGTGTGTGTCCAAATCAAGGGGATTTTGGACGTGGGGTAACTTGTCTTAGGGAAGACAGGTTACGTGTGTTACAAGTTGTAACAAGGTGTGTTACTATTGTAACGTGATTAGCCCGTTTAGTGAAGTGTTTAAATCCTACACGAGGTAGGTCGTGGTTTTTAACCTCAGTTGGGCTAGAGGTGTTTTCCACGTAAAAATCCTGTGTCCATTATTTCCGCATTCAATTTTGTTGGATTTTCGCTTCTGCTTATCTCAGAAACAACTTGTGCGAACAGGCCTAAGACTGTTTGTTAGCAACTTGCGAAAATCTGACACCACAATTCACCCCCCTCTTGTGGTTGTGTACTCTCTAATTCAACAAAAAAGAATAAAAATAGGAGAAAATAAATTATCTTATTTTTCATTCACTTATTAGGAACAATTGTGTCTTTAAAATTTCCGTTTAGAAATTAGTGACTTTTAAGCAAAAGGCAAATGTGGGGCAAAGATTACACACTTTGTTAAAGCATTGCATATTGGCCTTAATTATAATTAAAAACCACAAAGTGTGTGTCATATAGTACCAATAATGCTTAAAATTTTAGTGCCATAAGACATGTACTAACACTATCTCAATTATTAATAATTTAAAATCATGAAACTCAATGTTGTTTTCCCTTTGCGAGGAAGTACAACTTCAACTTGAACTTGAAGAGGATCATGCATGTCAATTTTGGGTAAACAAGAATCTCAAGTTGGCCATCAAGAGTATCACATTTGAAGGTACTACAATGCATACATCAAAGTTCGATAACAAATGGCTCTTCTTCAATTTCCCAAAGATTGTACATCATAACATCTTGCTTGGTTCTCTTAATTGCCTTTTTTGTTTAAATAAAATAGCAATGATAAAATACAGTAATTGTGTATTGAATGACCTCTTTTTAACTTCTATGGTTCATGATATAATGTTTGACACCCATAATAATATCGAGATAAATTCACATTAATGTCTTTTCCTTTTAGGAGCTCAAAAATGCAAACATGCCATCAAAAATAACAATTCAAAGTACAATATTTAATAATAACCCGTGAAGCATGGGCTTAAGTACTTGTAGTACATAAACTACAAAGGGCTAAGTTGTTCATAGATCTATGTCCTCTAAAGATGAAACATTAGCCTTATTCCTCTTATTCACAACCTGTGATGATCTTATCACCATGTTTCATACCTCCTCCACAACAGTAGAATTGAACAAATACACCTTCCACTTCCATGGATAGTCATTTATCCACTCTACTCAATAAACAGCTGCACTTCTAAAAGTCTAATTAATGGCAACCAATAATTAGCAACCACAATATATGAGGGCATTCTAGCAAATTTATACCAAAAGACATCAAGCCAAAGAAAAGGGCATTAAGAAATGGTACAATGCAATAAGATGCGACTAAGAAGAGAAAGATCTATCAAGGACTAATGCTAGGATTACGCTAGTAGAATGAAAAATCAAGTTCGTACCGAACCTCCTCCTCTAGTTCAGATTTCAAGCCACAATATATGAGGACATTCCAGCAAAATTTTGCCTATATTTTGAGGGGACCACAAGCAGGCAGAGCTTCATACAATGCATCCCCCTCTAGTTCAGACTTATTTTTTGGGAAATTTACCAAAAAGTGTTGTTCAAATTAATACGTTTCAGTTTGTGACTTTGCTTACTTAGAGGTGCTATTTTTGTCTGGGACAACTTTTCAGGCTGTCATCACTTGTCTGCCTGTAAAGACTTAAGTGCCCTTAATGAACTCTTTGCAAAATAGGGGAAAAATCATATGAAGAAAGAGTTGGGGTTTGATGGCTTGCAAAAGAAGACTCCCACAAAGCAGACTCAACTATATTTGGAGCTTGTACAACTCGATAATGGCGGAGGAAAAGGTGGGTGTGGGTGGGCTGTAAAGGGAGGGTGCGGAAGGCAGCTTGTGTTGGTATATGGAAGATGCCATTTTTGTCAAGAATCAAAAGAGAGTGAAGGGGTTGAGGGCATTGAGCAAGGTGCATGTTATGTGGGTGGTGAGCTGTGGAAGACTTTTTATTTGCATTGTACACAGGTAAGTGAGTTAATTAGTTGTGTTAACATGCGTGTCAATTTTAACTTTGAATTGGGGAGGTGGAGATTTGGGGGAGAGGGTACTGTTGCTTACTAGGGTAGGGGTTGGGTGTTGAGGTTGGGGAGATGGGAGTAGTATACCTGTAGGTAGTTAGGGCTTCGACTAAATTGATGTATGCAATTCTTGTGCGCTGGCGGTTTTGAATGTGTGATGCATGTGATCGAGCAGTACTTATTTGGTAGGCATGTGCTCCTGTGTGCTGGTTATGCCGGATATGTCTGTTGAATAACCCGGGATAACAATTACAATAGGGGTAGTTACGGCTGTTCATGGGAAAAGTGGTTAACCCGTAATGCATAATGAATAACCTAGTAAGTGAGAGTGGTTAACCCGATAATACGTATTGACTGACAGGTGTAGTGTTGGAGGGCCCATGAGTGTGTGCGGTTGCTAGCAAATAGAAGACCGGATGACCATTATAAGTTGTTGCCCTGTATGTGTGCAATTATTATAAGGGCTAATCCTGATTCAAAAGCATTTCGGGCAACAAATAAATATCCCAGAACATTTCCTAGCCAGTGTAATAGAGGTGCAATATGGGCAGTACCTCAAAAAGAGGTCAACCCACCCTAGTCACTAACCCTGGGTGTGCATAAATTTCACCAGTGGAATACTGCAACATGCCAGTATCCAACTTAATAAACTTCACTAACCCATGATGTGGATGTTACAATAACGAGACAATTGATGTGGACCACATCAGCATCCCATACAATAAAGGTCAGTAACTCGGGTTGTGGATATATCTACCTGTACACCATATACGTCTAACATGTCAGTAACCCAGATAATAACGGAAACTAACCCAGGTTGTGGAATTAATAATAACAGGATCATTGAGGTGCATCAAATTAGTATTCCAGCAAATAGAGGACACTAACCCGGGTTGTGGATGTGACAATAACAGGATTATTGACGTGCACCAATTTAGTATCCCTGCCTACTACCCTCTGAAGTGTACTGCACCGATAGAAGCGCTATAACTTACCCTATTTCACAGCTGTTGTTCTGCATTGGGCAATGGACAATGCAGGGATGTGTATCCACTAATTATTACCCCACCTCCTGTTCCATTTACGTAGCATGGTATATTATACGTTCCTAGGGCGGGTTATAAACACAGTGTTCACATCATTGTAGGGTCCCCCATGTTGATATCCCGAGATCCACAGCTAACTAACCAGGGATCTTCATACGGCTAGTTCACGATATGTTGTCCAAGTCAACCCCTAGAACACGTAGTCACCAAATTTAAGTAGGTGACAATTTTCCCAACCCCCAATGTCACTAACCCAGGTAATTTATATAAGAAACACAGGAAACTACACTACATTGTAAGGCCCTATGAAGTGGCTTGGATTGAATAAATAAAAATTCCTCATTAACTACACCTCAGAAGGTGCTCATGTCGGATGCATTTGTCACATACGGTATAGGTGACATGGGAACAGGAAACCCTATTACTCATTTGCTTTTATGATTGACTGCAGTCCGTCACCCATGTTCATATCCCGACCTTAATATCCCATGATTAGAGTGCATTTTGACATTATGATTCTTTAAAAATTAAATAGTCAATTAGGGTTCCCAAATATTTGCTATTTAGAATCATAGTTTAGGGTTTTGGGTTGGGGTCTATCGGTGAGGTATTGGATTTGAGGGTTCGCTTGTATGCATTGTGATTTAGGATTTGAGTTTTATAGTACATTTTGACATTATGATTATTTAAAACAAGAGATTCGTATCTAAAGTCATATAATAAAATTTAACAGTTTTTTTAATAGAAAAAAGTGAGTTTATTTATAACAAGAGAAAAGAATAACATGACTAAAATTCTTTAAATAATGTTACTCTATATTTTAAATATTTAATTTTTCTATTTACATAAGAAATCTTTACAATACAATCTACTTTAAATAAGAAAATATTTAATTAATAATTTTTTTTACAATGAGAAGAAATAGACACTTATTAAAGACTAACGAGTCAGGGATGAGACAGAAAGGGAATAGTAAAGGAGGAGAAATAGTTGGCCTCCACCAGTTCATTCATTCAAGAGCAAATTAGTCCATTATCTCTCCACTTTTCGTGCAAGCGGAGCACAACAAGAGACAAGAAACACTTGTAACTTAGAGAAGTCGTAAAGTGAAAAGTGTTAATTGAAACAACACTATTAAGTAAATTCTCCTAATTTTTTTCTCAACCTTTAGCCATTGATAGCGACGGCACGATTTTCAGGATTTAAGAAACAGTTGAAAAATGGCTGGATGATTTGCAACACTCAAGCATCCAACAAAACTAAAACATAACAAATG
>JAKOGI010001794.1:155000-179552 GCA_029747015.1 Carnegiea gigantea
ATTCTAGACCCTATATAAAGGGGCCTTGCCAAGGATCTAAAATCACTCTTGAATCATTGAATCCCTGAACACATTGAGAGGTAGAGAGACCTTTGGAAGATTACAAGAGAGATTGTAATTCTGTTGTTAGATCAAATCACTTATTGTGATTGTGATCGCTTTGTACTCTCCCTGCTCATATAGTGGATTGATTGTGTTCGTCGCCGTCAGTGGTTTTTTCCTGTATTGGTTTCCACGTAAATCTTATGTGTCGTTATTTTTGTTCTTGTTTTAAGTTTCTGAATATCTGTTTCATCCTATTGCTTCCGCTATTAGTTGCTCTAATTTCCTAACAAATGGTATCAGAGCATTAGTTTAGTATGTCTTCAATTATGAAGGTTGATATTCAGAAATTTGATGGGGAGATTAGTTTTAATCTCTGGAAGGTACAGATGAGAGCAGTTCTCATCTAGCATGGGTTATGAAAGGTTCTGCAAGGACCTCATGTGAAAGCTGGGAAAATGACTGAAGAACAATGGGTAGCAGACTAGAAAAAGAGGCGTGGATCACTGACAGACGAAGAATGGGAAGAACTGGAGTTGAAGACCGTTTTAGCCATTCAGTTGTGCCTGGCACTACATGTCCCGTGAGAGGTGCTCGATAAGGTGACTGCGGTGGATCTGTGGACTCGGCTGGAGGAACTCTATATGACGAAGAGTATAGCCAACAAGATCCGTTTGAAGGAAAGGTTGTACACCTTTTGTATGGTTAAAGGTACCCCTGTTCAAAAACATCTGAATGAGTTTAACTCTATTCTTGCTGATTTAGAGAGTCTAAATGTGAAAATTGAGGATGAGAATAAAGCTATCCTACTTATTATGTCTCTACCCCCTTCTTATAAACACTTTAAGGAGATTATGCTATGTAGTAATTCTGATACTATATCGTTTAAGGATGTCAAGTCTAATCTGTTATCTAAAGAGAAATTTGACCATGATATCCATGCTGATCCGGCTGAAGAATTAGTTGTTAGGGGTAGAACTAAGCAAAAGGGGAACGGTAATAAGAAAAAAAATCGATCTAAATCAAAGAATCCTCATTCCAATAAGACCTGCAATTACTGTGATAAATTGGATCGTATTCAAGCTAACTGCTGGAAACTAAAGAAAAAGAAAGGGAAAGAGGAAAAGAAGAAAACTGCTACAGCTGATTGTGTAGTAGAGTCAGAGTCTGACGGTGATGTGTTGCTTGCTACTATATCTTTAGCCACTACCGCTAAAAAGGGACTAGGTGATGATTGGGTTTTGGATTCTGATTGTACATATCACATGTGTCCTCGTAGGGACTGGTTTGTCACCTATGAGCCTGTTAATACTGGGGTTGTACTTATGGGCAACTGTTGAGCCAAAAATCATGCATTGTTGTATTAAATAATCTGATTGTATTATATATGTTATTTCATCTAATTTGCTCTATTTTATATATTTTTTAGGATTAGCAATAATTAAATAAAGAGGAGAAGAGAGGACGTCGAAGTTCGAGTTTTACACGCTTACCTATAAAGACGGTCCAAAAATAATAATTTATGAAAAATATTAGTTTCATAATTATTTAATTGGGTTAGGGTTTCAAGAGTTGGAGGAAAGTTAGAAGTCTTGAGGGAGAAGAACTCTAAGGAAGAAAGGAAGAAGAGAAAAAAAAAACCTAGCTATCCCACCCCTCCTTTCCTCTCCATTATATATCATCATCCATCAATCTTCTTGATATAACAAGAAGGCCACGCCTCACCATAAACCCACAACCACCTTCTACCACCCCACGGCTACCCTCCATTCATGCCTCAAACATTCATCATCATCACCATCTTTCATCACACCACACCCTTGCTCGTTCTTTCAATCTCCATCACCATAATCAAGAACCCACGAACCTCCCTTCCTTTCTCCATCATCCTAGAATCACATACTCATCACCATCTTCATTGAGCAAAAACCCCACGCAGCCACACCATCGATCTCCACGGCTCCTACTTCTCCCTATTTTGAATTTTATATTTTATATTTTTTTCTTTTTTTTTTGTGTTTAGTTTACTATTAAACATGGATTATTTGGGTGAATTCTGCAATTTAATTTTTAATATGAGTGACTAATTTTCTTGTGCTTAGTATAATCTATTTGAAACCATGCTAAGTTGATTATTTTGAGACAAGTTTAATGCTTTATTGTCTAGTTGATTTATATTCATGATTCTATAGCGATTAGTATTTATCGTTCATGATATTCATATTATATTAATTAGAATGTATGCTAGTTAGTTTAATACGAATTTATATGATAGTTTAAAGGGTTTTAATACAGAAAAGTTATCGTCATACCCTAATTAATCATAGATGGTTCAAACTTATTTCTTTTAATTGGATAATCATTATGGGTTTTTGTTAAATCGATTTGCTGGTAAATTGATTACAAAGTATTAGATGATATTTTTCTAATACATAATGCTCTAGTTTGACTAAATTCTTGCGCTGGTATAAGGGTTATCAAATTAATAGAGTTTATATTAGGGCTGGACCTAATTAAACTATAATATAAGGAAAAACGGAGAAGATCCGCTGGTGGATGTATTCTACAGTTTAACTCATGGATGAAATCAACTTGCGTGTTAATGATAAATATTAATTTGCATAATGGATATAGATTATGCTAAGCATTTTTCATAAATTTGGTATCTTTGATAATTATTTGTTGCTTTTTAGTTAATTTGTTTAGTTTGTCAATTTTTCTTCTTTAATCATTAGCTTCAATATAAATTTCATTTACCCTCCCAAAAGAATAGTCTTTTAGGATTGTCTTGGTAATTTCGTATTAGTTAGATTTTGATTTTTAGAGTGATTATAATTTTCAGATTTGATTTATATTCTGTTTTATCGTTTAATTACCAGTTTGTTAAAAATTAGGCTAAAAATAGTTTCTTTTGTTTTTTTCAAGTTTTTAATCCATCCTAGGGTTTATATAGTGTTCTAATCTGCCTCTATTTAATTTCGGAATTTTTGAAAATTATTTGATAATTGTTCAGAACTATTTCGTGAATTGGATATGTGTAGGTTTTTATTTCAACAAATCTAAAAATTGCGTTTTTAATATTCATTTCATGCGTTTTAGTGTTGTTGAGTCCAGAAAATTATATCCTTAAATTTTGGTAATTTTGTTAATTAATTTTGTATTTATGTTAGTGCAGTTTATTTATTTTCTAATTTCAAATTTAATTTTCTGTTTTATTATTCTGTAGTAGTTTTCTGTTTTAATTTTTCTGAAATTAATTAGATATAATTCTAGAGTTATAAGCTTACAAACTTGAAGAATATTAGTTTAGGTTACAATTTGTGATCTTTAATATTAAGTTTCTATTTGTTATTTTCTGTTTTCATTTTTAGTTGAATATTGTGTTTGTATTGTGTTTTTATTTTTTTTCTAGATTATTTAGAATAACTACTTACTGTTTTATTTTGAGAATTAAATTTAGAGTAATTAGGATTAATATTAAGTATTTTTTTTAAATTTTTATCTATGAAATTTGATTTATTTTAGAATTACAAAGACAAGAAACAATAAATTGGATTAGCAAAATCATTTAGAATTAAACTAGCTTTTTGACATAATCTTTCCTCGTGGATCGATCTCTACTTTCTTATGCTTTAAATATTATTTATAAATCGAAGTAGTGGTTAAATTTGTAGATCCACGAACAAATTTTAGCGTCGTTACCAGGGAAAGAAAATAAAATCGTTAGTTTACTTCTATTTAATTTTACTACTTTTATTGTTTTGTTTTAACTCTAGCATTTAATTTTTGTAGATTGCCCGTAATGTATGAAATTAAGAAGTGATAAGAAAATTGGGGAGGATAGAGAGCAAATGTTGAAAGCTAAAAACAAAGAGAGTCATCCTAAACCAGTAAGTCTTAAGATTAAAGAGGTAAGAATATCTACCCTTCAGGAACTTGCTGCCCCTAACCTAGAAACCCAACATATGTTCATTACTTATGTTGCATTAGATAAACCTCTAAAACTGAACTCTAGATTCATCAATCTGTTACCCAAGTTTCATGGATTAGTTAGAGAAGACTCATACCGTCATATTAGTGAATTCCTTATCACATGCTCTGCTATGGTGCCTGAGGAGATTCCTGAAGACCAAATTAGGTTGAGAGCCTTTCCTTTTTCTTTGCTTGGTAATGCTAAAGATTGGTTATATTATATGCCTGCTGGATCATTCTCTACATGGACTGCATTGTATAAATCATTTTTAGAGAAATTTTTTCCAGCATCCCGAATTGGATCTATTCGGAAGGACATATGTAGTATCAAACAAATGAATGGGGAAACTTTTTTTGAGTACTGGGAAAGATTTAATAAACTGTGTGCCAGTTGTCCCCAATATGAAATAAGTGAACAGTTGTTGATTCAATATTTGTATGAGAGTTTGCTTCTTATGGCTCGTAATATGGTTGATGCTGCTAGTGGGGGGCTCTAGCTAATAAAACTCCAGTAGAGGCGAGAAACTTATTCAATTTAATGCCCAAAATACTCAGCAATTTGGTGCTAGAGACTCACAAATTAAAAGGGTTAATAAGATTGGTTCTAGCTTATCTGTAGAAAGTTAGTTATCTTACATTACTGCTATGTTGAATAAGATTGTCACTGGGGGAGTACAAAAAGCCGTCATTTGTGGCATTTGTTGTCTAGAGGGGCATCCTACTGATGCATGTCCTACACTTCAAGAGGAAAATGTTAATGTTGTCTATTCTAACCAAGGTCAACGGAGGTATGATCCATATTCTAACACCTATAATGAAGGATGGAGAGATCATCTAATCTTAGGTATGGCCCTCAAACCAATCCACCTGGTTTTGACCAAACATCCCGTCAACCTTCTAATCAAGATAGGACCAACTTCTTACTAGAACAAGTCCTTAAGAAGATGGATGATAGGTTCCAGATTTTGAAGACAACTCTTAAGCAGGTTCAAGAGAGACAGACTGCAACTGATATCATAGTTAGCAACTTGCAGGCTCAAATGCAAAATAGGTTACTATCTTAGCCTTACCCTAACCCTAAGGAGAATGTTAGTGCCATAACACTTAGGAGTGGGAAAGAACTAAAAGAACCCAGAAAGAGTAGAGAGTTAGAACCTGAGTTAGAGGTCAAAGGGGCTGAACCACAGTTCGATACAGATTCTCATCAAACTACTAAGGAAATAGGAGAGAAGAAAAGAGAACCTTATAAGCCAATTCCACCCTTTCCTAGTAGATTTCGAAGCCCTACTTCTAAGGTGAATGAGGCTAATCAAGAGATCTTAGAGACATTAAAGAAGGTAGAGATCAACATACCTCTCCTTGATGCCATTAAACAGGTGCCTCATTATGCTAAGTTCTCGAAAGAATTATATACTACTAAAAGAAAATTAGTAGGGAATGAAAAGGTGAGTGTGGGGGAAAATGTATCTGCAGTTTTTCAAAGGAAACTTCCCCCTAAGTGCAAAGATCCAGGTATGTTCTCTGTTCCTTATAAAATAGGACATCTTTACTTTGATAAGACTATGCTTGATTTGGGTGCTTCCATTAATGTTATGGCTAGATCTGTTTATGACAAACTGAACTTAGGAGGGTTAAAGAAAAATGGTGTAGTGCTTCAGTTAGCTGATGGGAGCAGTATTCACCCAGATGGAGTGTTAGAGAATGTCTTAGTCCAAGTGAATGAACTTGTATTTCCTGCTGATTTTTATGTGACGAACATGGGTGATGCATGTCATGATATTCCAATCTTACTTGGTAGGCTATTTTTGAAAATAGCTAGGACTAAAATTGATGTGCATAAAGGAACATTAACCATGGAATTCGATGGTGAAGTGATTCAATTTAATATTTTTGATGCCATGAGATTCCCTGTTGATGTGAGTTACGTGTATGCACCTGATGTTATTGCTAAGTTGCCCTAAGATATTTATGACTTATCCAATGAAGATAAATTTTTGACTGTGCTTACTAAGAGTCTTGATCATGTCGAGTTTCAAAAAGTGCCTTACCAGATCAATGATAATTTAGTTACCAAATCAATGATAATTTAGTAGAAGAGATCCAACTAGAGGATCCAGGAGCTTTATGAAGTCAAGCCAATGACTATAAACAAAGGCACTGGTTGGGAGGCAACCCAACGTTTTTAGGGAAGTACCTATTTAATTTTTCTTTTATGTTCATTATTTCTATCTTTTTGTATGCATTAGGGACAATGCATGAATTAAGTGTGGGGGGT
The DNA here is from genome assembly GCA_029747015.1 of Carnegiea gigantea. NCBI lineage: Eukaryota > Viridiplantae > Streptophyta > Magnoliopsida > Caryophyllales > Cactaceae > Carnegiea > Carnegiea gigantea. The sequence continues at coordinate 161,290 of JAKOGI010001794.1, forward strand.
GCATCCTGCATTTAATTCCTGCGGTATTTATTCTTAAAAAAACAAAAAAAACACACAAAGAAAATCGAAAAAACAAAATTTCTTATAAATAATGCATGATATGAGTTTATGCTAGGCTTGCTTGCTTAAATTTTTTTTTCCTTTAGCTATTTATAGTTTATTCTTTTATGAGTGAAGACTTCTGAGCATGCTAGCTGTCATTCAGAGAGTTTGAGTTGATCCTCATATATCTCTTTAATGAGTAACTGTCATGATTGTTCATCTTATTTGATCGTCATGTACTATATCCGCTTCAGAGGTAATAAAATGACCTAACCTATTTCCTAGACTATTGAATTAGTACAATAACTCATTAAAATTGTGACTTTTCTTTTTTTTTTTAAAAAAAAGAAAAATAAAACGAGAGTTAAAGTCGGGAATGACAAGTACCCTTTTGAGGCATGTGCTACTGGGTGCTACCTTTTGAGGCAATACTGCCACTGAAAAGCTTACTTCCCATACTAGTAAGTCAATAAAATAAATAAAAAATAATGATGCAAGTAAAATGTTTGCTCCAACACCTCTATTTGGGTGAGTGTGAGACAGGGAGTGTTTAATTTCTAGAACCCTATATGGGCCTCGAATATGTGCGCAAGTGGAGTTTGCCCAAAAAAAAGAGAAAAGTGGAAAGAGAAATAAGTACAAGGCAAGTTAGAATCAGTTCAATGAGTTATTCTACCTAGTTCAATCATCTCTATAGCCATACCATACCTAAATTTTTCTATCTTAAATTTTTTAGACCTCTTGGTCGGTGTATGCTTATTTAAAAGAGATGGATAATTATTAATCTTGTTATTTCATTAAAGAAATGTTGTGAGGTTGATGAATAAACTCTTTGATGGTAGTTGGATGTCTAGTAGTTATTCAACTTATATGAGGAAAAACTAATTAATTTTCAATAAAACTATTTTTAAAGTAAGCCAAGGCCTAGTATGAATATCATAGTTATACATGACTTTATAAGGAAGAAAGAAGGTCAATTGTTAGATCGAGTCTAAGATTTCTTTACACGAGCACATCCAAAGTCTAAGTGTGGGGAAATTTGTTAAGCCAAAAATTATGCATTGTTTTATTAAATAATCTGATTGTATTATATATATTATTTCGTCTAATTTGCTCTATTTATATATTTTTCAGGATTAGCAATAATTAAATAAAGAGGAGAAGAGAGGACGTCGAAATTCGAGTTTTACACACTTGACTATAAAGACGGTCCAAAAATAATAATTTATGAAAAATATTATTTCTATAATTATTTAATTGGGCTAGGGTTCAAGAGTTAGAAGAAAGCTAGAAGTCTTGAAAAAGAAGAAGTCTAAGGAAGAAAGGAAGAAGAGGGAAAAAAAAACCCTAGCTATCCCACCCCCCCTTTCCTCTCCATTATATATCATCATCCATCAATCTTCTTGACATAACAAGAAGCCCATGCCTCACCATAACCCACAACCACCGTCTATCACTCCACGGCTACCTTCCATTCACACCTCAAACATTCATCATCATCACCATCTTTCATCACACCCTTGCTCCTTCTTTCAATCTCCATCACCATAATCAAGAACCCACAAACCTCCCCTCCTTTCTCCATCATCCTAGCATCACATACTCATCACCATCTTCATTGAGCAAAAACCCCACGCAGCCACACCATCGATCTCCACGGCTCTGTCTTCTCCCTATTTTGAATTATATATTTTTTTCCTTTGTTTTTGTGTTTAGTTTACTATTAAACATGGATTATTTAGGTGAATTTTATGATTTAATTTTTAATATGAGTGACTAATTTTCTTGTACTTAGTATAATCTATTTGAAACCATGCTAAATTGATTATTTTGAAACAAGTTTAATGCTTTATTGTCTAGTTGATTTATAATCATGATTCTATAGCGATTAGTATTTATCGTTCATGATATTCGTATTATATTAATTAGAGTGTATGCTAGTTAGTTTAATGCGAATTCATATGATAGTTTAAAGGGCTTTAATACGTAAAAGTTATCGTCTTTTAAGCATTAGTATCACCCTAATTTATCATGGATGGCTCAAACTTATCTCTTTTAATTAGGTAATCGTTATGGGTCTTTGTTAAATCGATCTGCAGGTAAATTGGTTACAAAGCATTAGATGATATTTTTCTAATACTTAATACTCTAGTTTGATTAAATTCTTGCACTGGTGTAAGGGTTATCAAATTAGTAAGGTTTATATTAAGGTTGGACCTAATTAAACTACAATATAAGGAAAAATGGAGAAGATCTGCTGGTGGGTGTCTTCTACAGTTTAAATCATGGATGAAATCGACTTGTGTCTTAATAATAAATATTAATTTGCATGGTGGATATAGATTATGCTAAGCATTTTTCATAAATTTGGCATCTTTGATAATTATTTGTTGCTTTTTAGTTAATTTGTTTAGTTTTTCAATTTTTCTTCTTTAATTATTAGCTTCGATATAAATTTCGTTCACCCCCCCAAAAGAATAGTCTTTTAGGAGTCTCTTGGTAATTTTAGATTAGTTAGATTTTGATTTTTAGAGTAATTATAATTTTCAGATTTGATTTATATTCTGTTTTATCGTTTAATTATCGGTTTGTTAGAAATTAGGCTAAAAATAGTTTCTTTTGTTTTTTTCAAGTTTTTAATCATCCTAGGGTTTATATAGTGTCTTAATCTGCCTCTATTTAATTTCAAAAATTTTGGAAATTATTTGATAATTTTTCAGAATTATTTTGTGAAGTGGATATGTGCAGGTTTTTATTTCAATAAATCTGAAAGTTGCGTTTTTAATATTTATTTCATGCGTCTTAGGTGTTATTGAGTCCAGAAAATTATATCCTTAAATTTGGGTAATTTTATTAATTAATTTCGTATTTATATTAGTGCAGTTTATTTATTTTCTAATTTCAGATTTAATTTTCTGTTTTATTATTCTGCAGTAGTTTTCTGTTTTAATTTCTCTATAATTAATTGGATATAATTCTGGAGTTATAAGCTTACAAACTTGAAGAATTTTAGTTTAGGTTACTGTTTGTGATTTTTAATATTAATTTTCTGTTTGTTATTTTCCAGTTTCATTTTTAGTTGAATATTGTGTTATTATTCTGTTTTTGTTTTTTCTAGATTATTTAGGATAACTACTTACTGTTTTATTTTCAGAATTAAATTTAGAGTAATTAGGAGTAATATTAAGTATTTTTTTTCATATTTTTATCTATTAAATTTGATTTATTTTAGAATTACAAAAAGAAGAAACAATAAATTAGATTAGTAAAATCATTTAGAATTAAACTAACTTTTTGACATAATCTTTCCTCGTGGATCGATCCTTACTTTCCTATGCTATAAATGTTATTTATAAATCGAAGTAGTGGTTAAATTTGTAACTCCTTGACAAGCTTTACAGCAATGATGCTGAGTGCAAGTTGCAAGAATAGGTACTGTGCAGATTAAAACCTATGATGGCATAGTTAGAACCTTGTTTAAGGTTCATCACATACCTGATATGACTAGTTACTTAATCTCTTTGGGTACTCTTGAAAGTAATAGTTGCAAGATTATTATGAAGAATGGTTTCCTAAAGGTTATGAAGGGAGCCATGGTAGTAATGAAGGGACAGTGACAGGGCAATCTCTACATCCTACACGGAACTACAGTTACAGGAGTAGCTGCAGTGGGCACAGCATCAGCAGATGCTAATGATATAAGGTTATGACACATGAGATTGGGTCATATGAGTGAGAAAGGAATGACCATTCTAAGCAAGAAAGGTTGTCTGGGTAGCACTGGTACGGGTAAGCTTTATTTTTGTGATCATTGTATTTTTGGGAAACAAAAGAGGGTGAGTTTCTCTAACGTGAAGCATCGTACTCAGGGGATCCTTGATTACATTCATTCTGATCTATGAGGTCCTTCAAAGGTTCCTTCTCTTGGAGGTAAGCACTACATGTTAACTTTTGTTGATGATTTCTCACGCAAAGTTTGGGTTTACTTCTTAAGACAGAAAAATGAAACATTCTCCATGTTCAAGAAGTTCAAGGCCCTGGTAGAGAACCAGATTGGGAGAAAGATCAAGAAACTTAGGACTGACAATGGTCTTGAGTTTGTTGAGTCAGAGTTTGATGAGTTCTGTGTGGTGAATGGGATAGCTAGGCACAAGACTTTAGTTGGCAAACCACAGCAAAATGGAGTTGCAGAATGAATCAATAGGACTCTACTGAAGAAAGCTCAATGTATGCTTTCCAATGCGGGGCTTTGGGATTGCAAAGCTTTCTGGGTTGAGGCTATTTCTACAGCCTACTACTTAGTCAATCGTTCACCACACACCTCCATTGATTTTCAGATTCCAGAAGAAGTATGGTCTAGTAATCCTGTTGATTATTCTAATTTGAGAATATTTGGATGTCCTGTATATGCCCATGTGAATAATGAAAAGTTAGCCCCTAGGGCTGTCAAATGCATATTTCTTAGATATGCATCTGAGCCTAAAGGATACCGCATGTGGTGTCCTGAGTCTAAGAAAGTCATTCAGAGTAGGGATGTAACTTTCAATGAGACTGCTATGTTATCTTCTGGAAAGGATTCTGTTGTTCCTTCTACTGGTACAGGTGATCAGCAAGATACCAATATGGAGATAGAAATAGAGACTGTTGCAGTTCAAGGTGGAGCTGCAAATCAGCCCAACAGGGAGGCCCAGGTCACTGAACCTGGCACTATCAGTCATGATCAGCCTCAGGTGGAGGTTGGATACTCTATAGCTCGTGATCGTCCTCGGAGAGAGATCATGATGATGAGGGACTGATAGCATATGCACTTTCAATTGCAGAGGAGGTGCCTAAAGGTGTGGAACCTTCAACCTATACTGAAGCAATCTCCTGCACAAGTTCACCTAATTCTTAGCTATGCAAGAGGAAATGGAGAGTTTGCAAAAAAATCGAACTTGGGAACTGTGTGAGCTACCTAAAGGCTGGAGAACCTTAAGTATCAAATGGATCTACAAGAGAAAGGAGGGCATTCCTGAAGTTGAAGATGCAAGGTGGAAAGTGTGCCTGGTTATTCGTGGCTATAATCAGAAGGCAGGTATTGATTACAATGAGGTATTCTCACCTGTTGTTAGACATATCTCCATTAGAGTGCTTCTTACATTTGTTGCTTTGTTTGATCTGGAGCTGGAGTAGCTTGATGTGAAGATTGCATTCTTCATGGGGAGTTGGAGGAAGAGATCTATATGAAGTAACTTAAAGGTTTTGTTGTTTCTGGGAAGGAACAATGGGTGTGTAGATTGAAGAACTCCTTGTATGGACTTAAGCAGGCTCCTAGGCAGTGGTACAAAAGGTTTGACACCTTCATGATCGTACAAGGATACACACGCAGCCGATATAATAATTGTGTGTATTTTAGACAATATTCTGATGGTTCCTTTATTTACTTACTATTGTATATTGACGATATGTTAATTGCCTCTAAGGATAAATCTTTGATCAGTAAGTTGAAATCTCAACTCAGTGAGGAGTTTGAGATGAAGGACTTGGTGTAGCAAAGAAGATTCTAGGCATGGAGATTCAGAGGGAGCGAAAGGCTGGTCAGTTGTATTTATCTCAAGGACGCTACCTTGAGAAAGTACTAGGCAGATTTAAAATGGATAACTGTAAAGCAGTTTCCACACCCCTTGCTGCACATTTCAGATTGTCTGCTGAGTGTTGTCCACAAACTGAGGAGGATATAGATAGAATGTCTAATATTCCTTATTCTAGTGCTGTTGGTAGCTTGATGTATGCTATGGTATGCGCTAAACCAGACTTATCACATGCTATGAGTGTGGTAAGTAGGTATATGCATAATCTTAGAAAGGATCATTGGGAAGCTGTGAAGTGGATCCTTCGCTATGTGAAGGGTACTATTAAGAAGGGGTTGGTATTTGATAGAAACAAAGCTAGTACATGTGATGTTATAGGCTTTGTTGATTCTGACTATGCTGGTGATCTTGATAGAAGGAGGTCCATATCTGGGTATATCTTCACTATGTGTGCAAGTACTATTTCTTAGAAAGCATCGCTACAACCTATTGCAGCTCTATTAACTATAGAGGCTGAGTATATTGCTGCTACTGAAGGAGTGAAGAAAGCTACTTGATTGAGGGGTCTCGTTACTGAGCTTGGAGTTCCACAGGCTACCACTATGGTGTTTTCTGATAGTCAGAGTGCAATCCATCTGACTAAGAATGATGCTGACCATTCAAAGACCAAGCACATCAGTGTCAAGTATTACTATGTCAAAGATACAATTGCTGTTGGGGAAATAGTTGTGAGGAAAGTTCACACTTCGGAGAACCCTGCTGACATGTTGACCAAGCCTCTACCTATAGTAAGTTCGAGCATTGCTTGGACTTAGTTGGCATTCATAGTATTTGAGTGCCCTTCGGGGCATTGCGCGTTGGGGGACGTCACCCTTCAGGGTGCAATGATGGGGTTAGAGAGTTGGTGATTGAAGATTTCGGTCTAAGGTGGAGATTGTTGGGTTTCGTGGCCCAAAATCCAAGAATCGGCACAATGGGACCGTGCTAGACGACACAGACGTGTCAGGTCGAAGGAGCGAAACATCGAAGGAGGGCAGAAAAATGGGACGGCCTGGCCATGCCACGTGGCACGATCGTGCCGTGCTTAATTCTGGAGTGGAGTTTCTCTGACGGCTAGGGTTTGCTTCGGCGTGCAGTATACTTGGCGGCCAGGGTTCTTCTCTAGGGGTAAAACCCTGGACTTCTAGACCCTATATAAAGAGGCCTTGCCTAGGATCTAAAATCACTCTTGAATCCCTGGATCCCTAAACACATTGAGGGGTAGAGAGACCTTTGAGAGATTACAAGAGAGATTGTAATTCTGCTGTTAGATTAAATCACTTGTTGTGATTGTGATCGCTTTGTACTCTCCCTACTTATATAGTGCATTGATTGTGCTCATCGCCGTCCGTGGTTTTTTCCCGCATTGGGTTTCCACGTAAATCTTGTGAGTCGCTGTTTTTATTCTTGTTGTCATTTTCAAGTTTCTGAATATCTGTTTCATCCTATTGCTTCTGCTATTAGTTGCTCTAATTTCCTAACGGACTCATTTGTCTTTGGAATTCCAGCGAAACCATTGTTGTCGACTTCAACACCAATAGTAGCAAACACCATCAAAAATATGAGAAAGGAATCTGCAGCTCAGCTAATCACCTACAACAAGATCTTCTTCATATCTTTAATCCCAAGTATGCAAATGAAACATGATGTGATTCTCAACAACACAAGAGGCTAAACTAACAGCCTTGAAAAGAAGCCTATCGGAAGTATTTTGACAGTATCAATATGATGGTCGCAATTCATCAATGCCTAATTTGTGTAAAAGGCTGTAATTAACATGATTAGCTCTAAAACAAGAGAGTATAAATCTAAGATATTTTCAAGGCCAACATGAAATTGATATGTTTAATGATGGATCGATTTGAACAACCAACCTGGTTGTCAACTCTAGATTCAATAGTCATAGCAAGTAGGTAATGTCATCCAAAATTCGAGATCTTTTATGCAAGAAGTTGAGGAAGCACTAATTTATCAAACAAACACAACAAATTCGATATTGCATCTAGAGCTTCAACTTTCTTCTCCTATGCATGTACTAGTCTCATAGCTTTTGTCCTTATTCTACTTGTATTTTAGCGGATAATTACTTGTTTAGAAGCTAGAACTCTTGTGGAAAAGATTGCCGAAGTTTCTTATTACCTAAAACTTTCTCAAAAGGAGAAAAAAAAGATAAATGAAGATTTTAATGTTATATAACCAAATTATATAAGCTTTCAGTTGAGTTTAACATATGGAGTCAACTCTTTTCCAATGCTATATTACTTCTCAATTCTATGAATCAGATACATTTTTATGTTTTAGATCCGAATGACCAATTACAAAGGACAACATAATATGATTACAATATATAATAAAGGGTGGAAGGGCAAATATGAAATGCTAGATTTACAAGACCAAGTCTTAAACAATAAATCAAGATTTCATTGCCATACCGCACATAGTTTTATGAATATTAAGACTTCAATCTCCGATTCAAATTATATCGACATCTGACAAGTCGTATATTTTAATTGATGGGGGAGGGTGTTAAATTTTATATCAGTTGGGTCTTAAACAAAGAGTTATGTATATAAGTTCAAATGAAGTGCCAACCCAAAACCGATTGGCAATGGGTGGAGTAATTCACAAGCTTATATAAATGCTCAAGACCCTTTCATTTTATCAATGTGAGACAACACTCATTTTCGTACTCCAACACGCCCCCTCATGTGTGGGCTATTAATAGGGCCCAACACATGCACATAATTTTAATCAAAGTGGGACGATGCCAAATTAAGATCGAGCACTTAAAATTTTATATCAATTGGGTCTTAAACAAAGAGTCATGTATATAAGCTCAAATAAAGTTTCAACCCAAAACCAATTTACAATGGATGGAGTAACTCATACGCTTATATATATACTCGAACTCTTTCATTTTATCAATGTTGAATAACATCTACTTTCATACCCTAACAAAGGGAGCCACAATAATGAATAAGATGGTGATAAAGTTAACAAGCATAGTTCACTTGATTAGAGGGGAACCTTAAACCTTGAGCCAGGACCACAGCCTGAGTTGGCTTAAGCCCTCAAGTCAAATATTGAAAGCATTTCATTTTTGTGGATAATTGATTTTTTAGTCCTTAACATAGGTGTCATTGATTTTTTCTTGCCTCACTTTTTTAGCTTAATTTTTTAGTACCCTGAGATATGATGTTCTAATTTTTTGCTACCTTACGAATTGACTGCTTTAATTTTTTAATATCTCTCGTACTATTTTTTTTTTCACTTTTGGCCAAAAACTTCCAGAAATTATAGAATGACGCCAGAATTTGGTACAATATACAAATAAGTAATTTTTAGGATTTTTTAAGGAAATATGCGTATTTTAAATGATTAAACTTCTTATAATGACTTTACTGGTACTACTTATCACAATCAACTACTTGTATCATAAATATTATATTTTTTGTGATTATAGGCTCACCATACTTAGCAAAATAATTAAAACTTAATTAGAGAGTTTCGACAATTACCTAAACTTGGTGGGCGTTGGACCCTAGCATTCCTCTAACTTTCAGTTTATAGATATTGTTAATCTCAATCACACCTTCTTTAGATCAGATACAATACAAATCCGTTTTATTTCCTATGTCGGACCATAGTTACTAATCAAGTTCTTTATATTTTAAAGGATGGTGGAACTTTGATCAAGAAATTATAATATTTAAAACATAAGGTTCGATTGAATAACATTCCGTACTAGAAACTTCTTTTATTGAAAGCTTGAAAGTTCAAATATTATAATGGAAAGATTTACGAGGGACTTAAACTACTAAGATCATCAGATATGCTTGCTCATAGAGAAATGATGATTCCCGACTTCTCTTTTACTTAAGTATGCTCAAAATGATTGTGTCCTCCCTTAGCACTCGGTCTCTCCTTTTATAGAGGAGTTGGACTACATTAGATCTCCCAATAGCTACAGTACATGCTCTAATATTTTTTTATTACTACAGTTACATTCACATAGCTATAGTAGATTGCCTTATGTTACTTATCCGACACTTGTCAAACAGTACAATAATGGTACAACAACTTTTTAGAACCTTTATTGCTGACAGCACTAGGCATTCATATTGGGATTCTGCATGCCTTCATCTCCAATAATATCTTCTAGTCTATCATTATTCAGATAATTATCTAAATTTTCATTAAATTGAAGATGCTCTGGATTCTATTTTTTAAATAATTCATAAAAATATTTCTTTTTCTTTCTAATAAGAATTTTTCAGCTCCAACATCAAAGAGATAATCAAAGATATCTGTTGAAGTAGCTCATTCTATCTTCATATATTTGCTAAACTCATTATAATAAACAAAAATAGTGTTTGCGCAATGCATTAGTGTTCTTCCTTGTTCAATTAGTGCCCACATTTGATGATAAATGTTGTAAAAACCGACAACTCTTGCTAAAGCATGATCACTAACTACTTCTTGTCATTCTAGAAACTATAATATTCTTGTCATTGATCATTGGGATCATCTAAATTAACTATTTGAACAAGATAATGGGCTCGTTTAGCTTTTCTATTTTCATACTCAATTAATGCACAAGGTACCTTCACATAGAGGCATCTATTGTATGACATTTTTGTTGGGCCATCAAGACATATAAGAATCCAATGAATCCTTCTGAACATGCATTGTTGAAACTTAGGTAGCTTTAAGAAAAATGGGTACTTCGGATCTAGGATTTTCATGAGATAAACTACCATTCCATATTCTTATGCCTTCATGGCGGGGTCATTTGGAGCGATTGAATTTGTTGGACAACTAACACCAATAGCTCCAGATCTATCAAGAAAGTAGATTGTAGTATTGCATGATTCTCAAATATTATAAGAATAATGTGATGATAGTCGATGCAAGCTGCATTCCACTCATTGAACCATTTTGCTTAAATATGAGAACTTGTTTTTTCTTGGATATCATAAGAACACCTTAGGTAATTAATTTGTAACTCTAAAAGGGTAAATCTTTGGGCTATTAGGTAGGCAGAAAATATTATCTTTGTGTTGTTCTATAGTTTTGAAAAAGACAAGGATATCATCAATGTAAACTAGGCTGTAGTAATTAAGATCTTAAAAATGTTATCCATTCTTCTTTAAAATATTTGAGGTATATTTTTAAAATCGAATGGTATTACTATCCACTCATAATGTCCTTGAGGAACACTAAAAGCAATTAAAGGAATACTTTCTTCATCCATTTTTACCTACTAGTATTCGCTTTTGTAATCCATTTTCAAGAGCCAAGAGGCTCATTGAATTCTATTAAAAATGACTATTTTGTTAGGAATATAATAGTCATCATAGACAGTATTATCATTAACCTTTTTGTAATCAATTACCATTCTAACTTTTACTCTTTTTTCTTCAACATAATTGCTTACCATGAAAGCGGCGTTGGTGTAAAAACTCTTATTATTTCTGATTAATTCTTTATCTAGAAGTTCTTTAATTTGTTTTCAAATTCTTGGATATTCTGGTGTGTATACACCATTTGTTTGACTTGAATAATAGTGTTGGGATTTAGCAAAGTAATTTTTGCAAATGCCTCATCTCAGTCCCAAAATTTTAGAGGATTATCACAATAGTTCTTTGTATAATTGTTCTTGGTATTCAGTAATCTGTTCTTTAATAGATAACTTAAATAGTGAGATTATTAGTGCAATCTCACAGTGTGTAGGTATTACCTACTCCCCATGCTGGTTGTGCATAAACTCTATCTTCTGATGAGTGTAAGCTTTATTTAACTTATCAATGAGAACTAAGTGACCATTTATTGTGAATATTATTTGGTTCATAGTCTGTGTACATAGAGAATATAGCCTCTGAAAATTATTTTCAATAAGCACATTACGAGAGGATTAATCAGTAGCCCATAGAACTAGTATAATGCATTGAACTCCTTCTAATTCTATGAATAACCCTTTTATGGCTTCATTATCGCTTATAATGCTATTATTAGCTATCTTTACTTGTAAAGGATTCTTGTCTCTTTTGCACAAAAATTTTGGAAATTAAGATCTTTTTTCAAAACATACAAAACAACTACTATCTATACAGGTACACAATTCATATTTATTATATCCCTCTAAGCATATATTTATTGGGATATAGATGCTATTAGAATTTGTGTTGGTGACCTCATAGCATATTTTCATAGCCATATTTTTTGACTAATTCATCCTCATAGATTAGCTCACTAACAATTCTTGTTTTGTATCCAATGAGTTTCCTATCTAGACTCATACTTTTATCTACACTGTGTCTAGTGGGTTTAAAACTCATTCTACTCATTTTAGTGGTTATACTAATTGTATCATATTCTTTAAGCTCGTTTTGAGTTGATGAAGACCCTTCTCTCCATTCTGATCCTGCACTCATACTTTTTAATAATTGTGGTTTAATGGTAATTTTATCATTCTCATCAATTTTTATTACATTTTTTTTATTGATTTTTGTAGGGTTGGCAAAGCTAAATATCCACGGCTTATCAATTTTTATCTCCTGAGAATTGGATTTAATCCTCTGGACTTTTTACATAGGGATAGGACTTTCAAATAGCCTTTGGATCTGTGGTATTATCTAGTTTATAGATTATTTTTCAAAATATCCCCAGTTGGTAACCTCCTCTTTTCATGTCCGTCCCAACTGTTTTTATCTTAAGGAATAGTCATTTTTTAGCAAATTTATCTTTAAGGTTTACATAATATCCAGGTCGGTAATTGAATTCTACTGATTCATTATATAACTTGGCCTTAATCCCCGTGATAATTTGATTGTTAAATTTAGCATGCTTGATATCACAGAGCAAAACATAAAGATCAATATCTTTGCCATAATACTGTTAAGGAGTAATTTACACTTGAACACTTCCAACATGAATATATCCATACTTTCTATCTTTGTTATCTTAAGGATATTTACCCAATTGATGAGATTAACTTCTCACACATCATACTCACAGTCTTTTATTTCTAATCTCCTTCCATTATTTCACATATATACTTATTCTTCAGTTGAAAGATGAATTTTTTATGGATCATATCTTTCTGAATTATAAGAATGACCCAATCTCCTTTGACATCTTCACTTTCACTATCTATAATAAATTCTTCTCCATGAAGAACACTCAGACTAATTGAGCTATTTTTCATTATATGACTAGTTTCTTCATGATCACTTTCTTCATATTCATCTTCTAGTACAATCTCAACAATTCCCTTGTTGTTTATTAGGGTTAGATATAACGCTTTATCATCGCTGAGTTCAAAACATTCTAGACTTCCTAAAGTTTCAACAAGCTTGTTATTCTTTCTATTTTTGCATTCGTTTGCATAAGAACCTACTTCTCCGCATCCTAACACTTACAATTATTTTTCCCGGTTTGACAATGAGCAGCTTTCCTAAAAAATCTTCGTTTTTAGGGCTTGATTTGTTATAATATTTTCTTTTCTATTTTTCTCCCCTTTTTTGTTACAACTCTTTTTCTTATAAAATTTTCTTTTTCTTTTCCTTTCAAGCTCCTTTCCCCATTGGTGAGAAGAATCGCAACAAGCTAGAAATTATTTCTTCATTTTCTTTTGCTTTTGGAGATCAAGGCATTGATCATTGACCCATTTTCTTAAATAAGAGATTCCTAAATCAAGGGTATCAATGACATCTGTGCTTTCAAACCATGCAATGTACTTTTCATTAATTATGAAATTTATCAGATACGACAATCTGTCATAGAACATATCAGGATTGGTTTCATTATGTCTAGTTTTCTAATAATATTGACTAAATTCAAGAATGTAGTTCTCCAAATACCTCATATCCCATAACTCTATATTATTAATCTTTCATTGTCATTCTCTTGCTTTTTCTTTAGAATCAAGTTTAGTTCCGATAAACTCAATTTTGATTTCCTTATATAAATTTTTGAATATTACCGTTGGTGTTTCCGTCATTCTTAATGCATCTTTACCGTATTCATTTAATGAATCATAACCAATCAGCTATATTGCTAGAAAAACTAGGTTTGATATGATTTAAGAAATTTTCTATAGTCCATGTGATATTTAAATTCAAGACATTATTCATTCATCTTTTCCAATGCTCAAATATTTCTTCTCTATTACGAGCTCCATCGATATTTAGAATATATCTTATTTGGTTAATTGGGGTAATGCCGATTTCTTCAAATGTCGTAGTTTTTCTTGGGATAAGACAAAAGGAAAAATTGGTTGTTCGTTCTGCTGGAACATATTTAAGTCTCATAAAATAAGTATTTCTTCTAAAAGGTTCACCAAATTTTTCAGTTTTAGAAACAACATTGTTAAATAAATTGGACTTGATCTCATTTACATTAACTTCTTCTGCAATCTAATTAATTTCGTTATCAAATACTATTTTATTATTTTTAATCTAATTTTCTTCTAATTTCTTCTAAAGGTACAACAATGAGATCTTTGAGCTTAATTAGGTTAATCTACTGATATATTTCGTCTTCTAACTTGATATTATTTCCTCTTCATTATGATTAGATAATACATCTTGTTTTTCAACTATTGTGCCAATGATTTTATTTAGTTCTTCCGAATTTTGTTTGTTATCAAACATATTCTGTAACTTTTCTAGATTAAACTGCTTATACTCCTTCTTCTTCTTCTTCTTTCTCTGCCTTTTCAGATGATTTTTCAGCTGACCTTTCTCTTACTTCTTTTTGGATCTTTATATCAAGCAAAGAAAATTGATTTTTATTTTTTGGGTTTTAGAAAGAATATTTATTATGAAATGAAGCACTAATACTTAGAGTCGATTTTTCACTATGTCTGATTTCATTAACTAGAGAAAGATGGATTATAGATAATTGCTTCTTAGGCTCCTTAACTTCAGTCTTAATTTTTGCTAATTCAGCTTTTAATTCTAATACTATATCAGTTATATAATTTAATTGAGGTGTTACTGAAGTGGTTCCTTCTGGTGAGTGAATAATATGTGAATAATTAGGAGCAGAGCAAGTAGGTGATTATTTAAGCATCAAGCAAAGTTAATTAGCTCAATTAATTATTAATTAGCTTAATAATCTTAATTATTTTTGGTCACGTGGCTCTGATACTAAATGAAAGAGGACCTCAAGTAGTACTAATGTCACAAATTTAAAATTTTTAAAAGTAATTTTTTAAAGATTGAGGTTAAAATGCAACTTTTAAAAGTTTAGGGGTTCAAGAAAATATAAAGGGTACCAAAAAACTCGGTTAACAAACTTCGAGGTACTAAAATATTCGCTCCAAAAGTTTAGATCTTGAATTATTAATGTCACATGTGTTGGAGTACCTCGGGATTAACTTCCCTACTTTTGTTCATATATTAGATGGATTGGATTACACGTCTCGTCTTTGTAGGAGGTGCCCTCATTACTTCTAGCGTCTCCTGCTTCATTACTTGTATTTTGGTTTTGGCTGCTATAATTTTGTGCTTTACATTTTGCCTTTACTGCTCTTGGCTCTTACTTGAACTCTGTAACCTACGCTTGCATTGTTGCTTTTGATGTCTTTTCACCCTAAATACTCGAAAGAAAAACAAATGGAACAAAAAGGAAATATTATTGAATAGCATATAGCCTTGGCGCCTATACGTCCAACAACAATGTACATGTGGTGGCTCTCTACATATGACCGTATTTTTTAATAACTATATTATTTTGAATATATTTTCATCTATAGACATAGCATGTAATATACATGGGAACATATGTGGTGTATTATTAAAGTTTCTTACAAGCGTATAATTTTAGACTTAATTAGAAGATCAACTCTTGAATCTAAAAATGTTAGAAATTCATGATATCTGAAATTAAATATGATGAAATTTTTCCATAACTTTTTTTACATGAAATTTCTTATAAACTATTTTACTTAAGATTCAGATATTGAGTTTATTTTATGTACATTTCAAATGATCTTAAACATAAAAAAGTGAATTAAATACTACTAAATCACTTTGTTAAGAAAGTGGCTAGTGGATGATTGAACAACTGTGAAAAGTGTATCCTAAACATCCCAATGGAAAATGATTGTTGTACTACACGTCCCCAAAAGTGAAGCCTACCTGGACTCGTACGTGGAACTCAGGACAACGGCATTTTAGGGTTCACTATCATGATGCATGGCGTACTGTTGCATTTAATTTGTTTTTTATCCCCCCATGATAGGAGCGATGCTACATGACCCTCTATTATTTGAAGAAATTAATCAACAAGTTGCCATATTGTTATTTGTCAGTTATTGGCCTTACCAGTCATATTCCTGCTATCGTAATACTAGTAATTGCTATATGGCTAAAGAGAATAGTCTATCTGTATAACTATATATAAAATTGAGTGATCTTATGTACTTATGTCAATTACCAAGTGTCATATTATTTAATAGCTATAACGTGCTTTATTTCATTTCGCAGTACATTCTTTTTTTTTTCTTCCCTCACCCTCACAAAAGACTCATTTTACCCCTCTCTACCAACTTCTTCCTTTCCCCTATTAACGCGCATCACATATCGTTATCTTTCTCTACAGATAATTCCCTTGCTCTCATCACGATTGGTTAATCTATATATAACTCTATTATAATCCTATCTCGATTATATAAATATAACACAATTACCCAAGACATCATCATCATCATCATACATTTACTCATGTAAAAACAATACATATCTGCAACTTAAATTATCCAAAAATTTTGAACTCAATTAGTAAAATGAATTCAAATAATAGTTTTTCTTTTAAAAAATGAGTTTAAATAGTAAAGAGATATATACGGCTAATTTTCAAAATAAGTCATTGATACTATAGAGATTAATGCATTGTTTAGCCAGTATTCATAGTAAGATTACTCATTCCTAATGTAAATGAGAATGAGAATTTGCGTACCTACCTATTTTGAAAATTATATTTTTTTTAGCAATTTAACTTTAATAATAAATTAAGAAATATTGTACGTCCCAAGTTCTCAGGAAGAATTCATGAAAGTTAATGCACAGAAATAATGATGCCAAATCTGGATTTCTCAATAAAGTCGCAGAACTTGGGACCTACAATATTATCAATCAAATCAAGCTTACAGAGAATATTGTGAATAGTTAGTTGGTGCTAAGCATATTCCATGTACGTATTAATCAATCAACAAACAAACAACGACGACTTGGAAAACGCCACAAATTTGGGATAACATTGATCGCAAATAAAGGGATTGGAGGATTAGATGAAACAAATGGGCATAGGAAAAAGTACATATAATTTGGATAAGAATAAGATAAGGTTTCGACATTCAGATTTGAATGGATGGTAAATAAACGAATATTGTTTTTCTCTCCAATTATATTCTGTTTTTTAAATACAAATCAGCATTGCCAAATTGCTAGTGCCTATTGGCATATGTGTAGCAAAATTATTCTAAATACATTAATAAAAATGCACATGGATTTATCGAATTTGTACTAATATGATGCGGTGCATATAGTGAAAACCAATCAGTCTAGTTGGTAAAGTTTTTTAAAGTTGTTGTTGAGGATCAGGATTCAATCTCATGTACATCTGTCTTTGTATCTTATATGCACACAAAAAAGTAATGTGGCGCAAATAAATGGAAAATATCTACATGAAAACATGAGAGTATAAAAATAAAACATAAACTAATTATATTAAGTCAGTATACCTTCGGTATATTGTTTATCAGTAGAATCATATGAGATTGTAATACCAGAACCTGACAATAATTGTGGATATTAACTAATAAAGTAGCAAAGTATTAGAACTGTTAATATAATTAAAAATTTAAGTTTGAATTCCACCTATAATAACCTTCGCACATTATTTAGTAGAACAAGGCTAACAATTAAGCTATTTACTTATAGAACGGTCATTTAGTTCGCCCACACTTAAAAAATTTATAACCTTCAACTAATAAAATCAAAGGTTTTTTTTTTTTAAAAGTCTGGTCAGCAAGAATTCATATTTCACTTTAAAAAAAAATGTTCATTTATGCAAGTGCATATTAACATGAGAATGTGAAATGCAATTGTTATATCAGACAGTCAATTGTATAGGAGTTTGCACAATTGGATTTCAACTCACTAACAAAATTGTATAGCTCACTAAGATATTTTAGTAAGCTAAGACACATTTTTGATGAGCTAATAAATATTTTTAGTAAATAGGCATATCCAAATCAACGTGTTTTATATATCCAAATTTTGCTTAATGAAAAAACTTATAGCTCACTTTAATATGCTAGTGTACAACAGAAATATGGTATTATACTTTTGAAGTTTACTAAACTCTATTATAGTTACCTATGTTAATTTTTTTGGCGAATTACGATATTTATTTGGTGAGTTGTAATACTCATTTGGTGAGTTATGAAATATATTTTGTGATGACTTAGTATAAGTAGTACTAATTTTTCATAATTAAAAAAAAAAAAGTGAGCAAACATACAAAACACAATTTTAGTGCGTACATACACATTCTTGTCAGTTACATTGTAACTTTTGCTAAGCTATTGTATATATTTAGTCA
>JAKOGI010001795.1:0-100000 GCA_029747015.1 Carnegiea gigantea
TATAGATTTGGTAGCCTTCTTTGGTTTAGTTTGATCCTTTGATTCGCCCCAGATTGTGCATAAAAGTTTGCGAATGAATTTTCGAACTGAACTCTATGTTTTGACCACACGATGCGAATTCACTTTCCCCATGAGTCTTTACGTGAAATTTTGGTATGTGTGTGCTAGTGAGCTAGTTTTGATTTTGGTAGATGTCCCGTGAGACTTTGAGCCTTTAAAGACTGTTCATTATATTTAGTCTCATATTTCTTTCATGTATGACTCTTCCTTGAGGTCATTTCTCTAGAACTTGCCTTGATTCCCATTCAAGATCACGTTTCGTATATCAATTTAGGTAATATGATTGCGGCATTTTTCTTTCTTTGATTTATTCAAAATCCCACGGCCAAATAGTCACCCTATTATGTATTGTATCCCTTGTAAGCCCCTTTGAGCTTATAACCGTTTTTCTTGATTTGAACCTCCTATTTTTAGCCCATGGCAAATATTTATCTTACCCTTAAGCCAAGGCTAGGGGAGCGTTGCATTCTTTTGCATCAAGTTTGGTCGGCGTTAGCAAGGTGGATTGTTATTCCCTTTTGTGAATTTTGGCTGTTTGGCGCAGGGATGTAAACATTTGAGAAATCTCTTATTTTATTGTGTAAAGTTTAGAGAAGAGTTCGATTTTAAAGTTCGTTATGGAATTCCCTTGGCTATTCCTTTTTGAAAAATAAAATAAATGAGTAAAGGAAAAAAAAAGAAATGAACAAAAAAAAATTAAATAATTCGAAGAAAGTGATTAGCGTTGGTGGGAATATAAGATATTTGAGATTTTCGACTCTATCTCTTTTCATTTCGAGATTTATTTTGTTGATGAGTTGATATGGCTCGAGAAGGATGTAATTTGATGCATTGGATTTGCTTAAGCTCTTAGTCTTTGGCTTCTAACTCCTCATTTCCAAAACATTTGTTCCCCTCTTACCTTTACCCTAAGCCCTGTTACATCACTATGAAAGTCGTCATGATTGTTTAGTGTATTTGCATTTTAGTGATGGTGAATTTGAGAATCTTGTCGAGCCTATGGTAGATTTGTGCCTAAAGGAATGAGAATTGAGAGAACCTCCATATATACATTGTCAAACACATGAGCGTTGAGTGCCACATAACTATAGTGAGATTCTATTGACCTTGCTAGTCTTATTTGTTTCATATGCTAGAATTATTGTATTTGATGCTTTAGGGGAAGGTTGGTTCAAGTTTTGCATTATGTTCTATAAAAGATTTTTGAAATTTCATTCCCTATTTTGTTTATTAATGATATTTTTGCATCCTTTTGGGTTACCTTTGGATCATCTTTGCCATTTGAATGTTACTTATTTATATCGTGATGAGGCTGCGTATATTTTTAATCCTTACATTGCTTGAAAACAAGCAGCAGTTTAAGCATGGGGGAGTTGATGGGTGCTTAATATGTACATCTTTTTAGAACTATTTTGCCTCGTTTTTCGGAGAATTTTGTGCTTAATGATGTTATTCACTCTCCTATTCTCGATTTATGCTTGGTTGTAGTTGTTTTATGTATTTTACAGGATTTTTAGTCTTTTTACCCATCATTTACCCTTTAATGGCTGTGTTTTGACATCCCCTATGGTCATCCATGAGTTGCTACACCCGTGGAGCAAGAAAAGAGCAAAAAACCAGATCCAGCACAGATGACGGTTGGACTGTAGTGGATGCCACGGACCATGGTAGGCCTGTAACTGCTGCCTCTTCATTCTCCCTCGGCTATGTGGCTAAGATCAACTTGAATTTCTAATAAATAGCAACGTTTAGCAGCGAAGGAGAGCAATTCCTAGCAAGCAAAGCAAGTAGAGTTAGCCTAGTAAAGATTATTTAGTTTAGTTTCTCTCAAATTTTGTTCTTTGCTTAGTTTTATTTTTGCTTTTGTGTGAGTTTTGAGTGTGAGACTTTTGATCCTGAGGCGGTTCTGAAGCCCTTGGGGAAGGCCATCTCAGTCAAGCTCCTTCCACTCAGATTTCGCCGATTTTTGGTTAGTTTATCTTTTATCATGTCTGAGTAGTTTTCTTAGTCTAGGAATTTAGTAGTTTTTGGAAATGTATTGGATCATGTTTTAGTTTATTCAATTGTGTTTATTTTCATGATTGTTTTGATTTTATTCTATCAAGTGTTTGATATGTTGTTAGTTATTTTTGGCCAAAATTTACTTGCACACTTGAAACAATGGAGTGAACATTCGAAAGACGACATTTGGTTATTGGACTACTTGAATAAACTTAACATAACTTTGTCTCGAAAGAGAGATTTATATTTTAGGAGCGCTAGTAACTAATCGAATATATTAAACTTGAATTAACTCAAATTAGTTTGAAAGAATGACGTTTGCTTAGTTTAGGCAAATTTGATTGATTTCGAAAGAATAGATCAAGTTTCTAGATAAGATTACAATTCCTCAGAATTAACCAATTAGAGAATGGTACATGTTCATTAATTTTGATCCAATTCTCTTCTATAACTGCAAAAATTCCTAGATATTTTTCTCTTATTTATTTAGACAAATTCATTTGCACTAGTTAATCGAAGCTAGTTGAAATAGAGTTTTGCTTTGCATATTCTGATAAGACTAGGCTCAATAGATTACTTTAGTCCCTGAGGAATGATATTTTTTATTCATACTGCGACTACCTATGTGCTTACGGCAGAGTGGTTAATGACCTTAATCAAGAAGGATGTGAGGCATGCATAGTGAAGGGCTAAGTCCTTTGATATGGTCAATGCTATAACCTATCGTGCCCCTATGCTTCCTCTACAGATCAAACAATTTTTCAAGTTGGGGGTTATCCAGTTTAGCAGTAATAATAACAGGGAACTAATGATCACAGTTAAGAAACCCATACTTGAGATGAGGAGGTAGAGGTTTCAACTCCACCTCAAGGCACTCTTCTACTTCTCCTTGGAGTTTTGAACCCCCACATTAAAGACTTTCTTAGGATATTGCTTACATGTGCAGGTGGGGATGCATTAAGGAGTCTAGCCATTTCCCTGCTTGTGATTCAGACACATCACAACCAATCATAATGGTCTCAAGAGGGTCCTTCATAGAATGGCAAGACATGGCCGCCGTGCTTAGCACCTCCTCCAACACATCTACTCTACAGCAAGTATCATCTAAAGTGGGGCCGGCTATGGATTAGGGTAGGTAAAACTCTACCTTCTCATCCCCTGCTTGAAGGGAAGGCTTTCCATTCTTCACGTCGATCATGGCTCCCGCAGTATCCAAAAAGGGTCTTACTAAAATGATAGGAGTGCGAGATTCTTCTTCCATTTCCTTGACGATGAAGTCACAAGGAATTAAAAACTCTCCCACATGTAATGGGACATCTTCTAGAATACCAAGGGGGTACTTGATGAATCCATCAGTAAGCTGCAATGAAATGGTAGTAGCCTTCAAGTCTCTTACTGCTTCGAGCTTCTTGCAAAGGGAGTATGGCATAAGGCTCACACCAGCCCCAAGATCACATAATGCTCTACTGATGGTTACATCTCCAATATAACATGGGATGGAGAAACTTCTTAGGTCTGAAAGCTTGTGAGGAAGCTTGTTTTGAATGATGGCACTGGATTCCTCAGTGAGAGACACTGTGGCATTCTCAAGTAGCTTTCCTTTGTTGGATAGCAAATCATTCAAGAATTTTTCATAGGAGGGCATGTCAGTGACAACCTCCAAGAAGGGAATGTTGATATTGAACTTTTTTAGCATCTCAAGGAATTTTCCATCCTTGTGCTCCTGCCTGGCCTTTAGTAACATTTGGGGATATAGAACATGAGGCATCTAAGGCTTCACTGTAGGTGAAATATGCTCAGCTTGACCCCCCTTTTATCTTCTTAGCCTCAACCTTCTCACTTGGGGTTTCAATCAAAACCTCCTTCTCCGCGCTACTCTCTTCCTTGACTTTGCTCTTGTCCACTCGCATGGATATTTTGGGACCCTCCAACTCATTACCACTTCTCAGAGTAATGGCATTCACTAAACCTTAGGGTTAGTCTTAGGTTGACCTAGTAGGTGCTCCTGGGGTAGACCTAGCAAATGGTCATTTGGGTCGAGTACGGGTTAGGTCTTAGTTCGGTTCGGGTCACTTTTGGGTCAACTATCTTCAGGTCAAGTTCGGGTTCGGCTCAGACGAAGTTCGGGATTGGGTCACCTTCGGGTCAACCATGTTCAAGTCGGGTTCTGGTTCAGTTCAGGTGAAGTTTGGGTTCAGATCACTTACTGGTGTCATGTTTGGGACGATACAGGTTCGATTCGGGTGACATTTGAGTCGGGTGGAATTCGGGTCCTCTACAGTTACCTGATTCGGATCGGGTATAGGTCGAGTGTAATTTGGGCCGATGGGATTCAGTTCAATATTTGGATCAATATCGGGTCCAGTGTAAAACGAATCGGGTATAAATCAAGTTAGGCTAATTTCGAATCATTGTATGTTTTCAATGTAGCCATCTCTAGTTCTTTACTCTTAAATTGTATTTAAAGATAAAAACTGTTTAATTCAACAAACCCATTTATTCTATATTACTCTTTTAATTCATATGTTAATGATTAGTTGATTATACAATGTTGTTGAATTTAGGAGTACTTACCCACAAGAGGGGGGGTGAATTGTGGTGTTCGATTTTTGTGTACTTACTGACAAACACCCTCCTGATTGCAGAGGTTGTTCTTGAATTACAAACAACCTTCTAACTTGTTTGCACCAGATGTTTTCAATTTGCTCAAAGGGGAAAATCAACAAGATAAATGCGGAAATAAAGCACACACAATTTTTCCGTGGAAAACACCTCTAGCCCAACTGAGGTGTGAAAAACCACGACCCACCTCGTGTAGGATTTAACCACTTTCACTAACGGGCTTCACACGTTACAAATGTAACACACCTTGTTACAACTTGCAACCATGTAACCTTCTTTTCTAAGAAAGGTTACACCACGTCCAAATTTCACTAGATTGGACACGTCCAAAGTCCACACGACTGAGGACCACTCACTCACTTTTCTGACCCAAGATCAGGGTTACAAAACACCTTACGGGAGTGCTTCTAATGTAAGCAGATGTAAGGTACAATGAGGTCCTAGTATGCCAATATCTTGAAAGCTCAGCTTAAACACAACTTGTCTCGGTTTTTCTTTTCTCAAGAGTAGCTCGAAAAATTCTTCTCACTAGAAAAACAACTTTTGCACTTCTCCCTTTTTGCGTATGTTGTGTATGTTTCTCGTTTTTTCTCCTCTTGTGAATGGGAGTGAAATGTTTAGTTTTTAAACAAAAAATCCAACGGTCAAAAACAAGGAGAAGTGATAAAATCAGCTATGTTTAGCAAAGAGAGATTTTTGCTTAGCACAAAGAATTCCAACGGCTAAAAGATCCAATGAGGATAGAGTTTCCCAATATTGTAGGGATTTGATTTTGGAGGATAAAAGACTATCTTTTCCCCTTAAAAATAGCAGTGAAATACCTGGAAAAGAATCTCAGCTTGAATTTTGAATTAATCACTTTCCAAAGGATAAGAGAGAAATATTTTCGGTTTTGGTAAATATTTTCCAAAATCAGTTTTGCAAATCTCCTAAGTGATTTTCATATCAAAAGATTTCCTACAGCTTAAATTGCTGTCTTGGAATTTTATCAAAATATATTAGAGCTTTTGGCCAACCAAAATAAGTTTTTCAAAGTAACCGGGTTTGGCCGTTGCAGTTCAGAAACACCCTAGGTACCCTGTTTACAGGGTTGTTCAAACTTGGTGTTCTAAAGCAAATAGCGCAACCAATTTAAGAGTGGTTAGTTAGAGACTTTTTAAGATTGACATATTAACAAGATTCTAAAAAATAAAACCTAAATTACCCAAGACATCTTGTTGTAGATCCAGTCATCTTGTTCAAGACGAATACGCTGCCCCAACCACCAAGACCAACCTGTTTGCCAGGTTGTTCTTGTATCGCTTGAGTTCAGAAAGGCCTGTTTGTTGGATTGTCCTTGAAACACCTAGCCTGTTTGCCAGGTTGTTCTTGTATTGCTTGAGTTCAGGAACTGATCTTAACACACAATCAACTCATCGAGGTGGTGTTCTTGACTTGGGCGTGAGTCATCAAGGTATGAGACCTGTTCTTAAGACTTGTTCTCAACATTCAGCAAACAAGTTAAGATGCATATTGAAAATAACAGTGTATGCATGTTTGGAGCACTTTGTTTGGAGCAACATTACTTAAGAGCATTTTACACTTGGGTTTGTTGTCATCAAAACTGAATATACTAATTCAACAATGTATATATACATATGTATGTATATATATATGTATGTATATACATGTGCATATAAACACATATGTACATATACATATATATATATATATATATATATATATATATATATATATATATATATATATATATATATAGATAATATATATATATATATATATATATATATATATATATATATATATATATATATATATAGATAGATATATATATATATATATATATATATATATATATATATATATATATATATATATATATATATATATATATATATATGTGTGTGTGTGTGTGTGTGTATATATATATATATATCTATATATATCTACATATATATATATATATATATATATATATATATATATATATATATATATATATATATATATATATATATATATATATATATATATATATATATATCTAAATGTGTATATATATATATATATATATATATATATATATATATATATATATATATATATATATATATCTATATATCTATATATCTATATATATATATATATATATATATATATATATATATATATATATATATATATATATATATATATATATATATATATATATCTATTATATATATATATATATATATATATATATATATATATATATATATATATATATATATATCTATATATGTATATATATATATATATATATATATATATATATATATATATATATATATATATATATATATATATATATATATATATATATATATATATGTATATATAATGGAAAATTATATGGGCTTAGTTCTAAATCTACTAAGAAGGTTAGTAAATTACAAATACAAGTATGCAATCCATCTATAACCCTATATCATGTGCGCCATACAATTACCCAAAGGATTATATGTCGTTAAGTTAAGTTTCAAGCATCTCCATTGAGTTTATGTGATGACAAAATAAGTGGACCAACCTAACACAAATCATTTATCAATGGTCTCATTTGTGAGCCCCAATACTAAAATATACCTTGAAAAATGAAAAAAAAAGAAAGAAAATAATAAAATTTTTATTTAGACCCCAATGTTGGTTTATAACTTCATGTTTGTCATAGTTGGAGTTGGTAGATAGAAACAAGTTGCTTCAAGTCGACATTTTTAGTGATCGAATCAATATTCTTTGATAGCTCATTAAGTGATCATGCATCGAAATTTAAAGATTTGTCTTTATGAGATTAACAACTTTATCTGTATTTGCTCAACGAGTTAAAACTAAAAAGCAACGACAACATATGAGTATGTGTCACTTAGCATTACATTTATGTCATTGTGAAAGCTTGCTATCGAAACTCGAGACTTGGAATTTAATTGTCCAAAATTCAAATGAATCACATTATTATTAGATCATATGCAACCATATATTCTTGAATATGATTTTCTAGAATTAAACATGTTATGAACATGATTTAAAATCATAGATCAGTAGTGCGGAGTTTTGTACCGTAGGTACAGAATGATATTATAAACTTATAATCATAGCGTGCATTGCATTAAGTCATTAAGTGAATCAAATAGTAAAATAGGATTGCCAGATCCTAATAAGTTTAATAAATCATTAGTTATACTTATCTTTTCTTAATTCCTATTATGATAAAATATTTTTTCTCTTATATTTTTTACTTTCGTATCTATCAAGTTAAAAACTTAAAACTATCAACTATTTTATTTTTTCCTCTTTCACTCTTAAGTTGTTTTTCTTTTCTCATCTAAACTCAACTAATTGAGTTTGAAAAATTCACAATCCCCGCCAAAAGAGAAAAGACTAAAACCCAAAAAAAAGTTAGTACTTACTACTCTCTCAGACTCTCACTGCCTAAACCTTTAAATTTTAGAATTTTAGAATTTTGTTATTTTAATTTTAAAGTGAATCAAAGTCTGAAAAGTGAAAAACACTCCCAGTCCCACACTCCCTCGATCCCTCCTCAGTACCTTGAATCCCTCGTCTCTGCTCTCTCGCTAGTTATGCCTAAACCCTAACCCACCATCAGTCAGTCAACTGTCAGTCGACTACTCGTCGGCTGCCGTATAAACCTCTGACAGTCTCCTCCTTGCCAGCCGCCCAACCCTCCCTAATTGTCCTAATCGCTGCTAGACTTAGCACCGAAGTGCCGAAGCCTCACTCCCTTAATCTGGTACTCGCCAAATGCCTAAGCCACCATGAGCCCACGCTAAATTGCTGCCACTCTACCCCTTACTGCGTCACCTCCCTAGCCTCGACTCCTTATTACGTCGCCACCTACTCACGAGCCCACCATTTGCCCAGTTGGTGGTCACTCAAGTCGTTCAAGTCTGAACAGATATGTCCCTCATTTTCTGTACATATTAGCTAAATGGGTTATGTTCTAAATTTTCTGGGTATTAAAGGGCAGGATCTACTCTTGAGGATTTGCCTTGGGTGGTTTTAAAGGAGTGACATTCCGAGTTTTGATAGGCAAATATCAAACTTTTTCTTTATTTTAGTTCTTTATTTTTCATACATGTTGAATGTTATGGATTAAACTACATGCTAATTTTCGGGACATTTTTCTTTCTCTCCATATCAAAATATGAAGGTTAAGAATTCAATTTGGCAAAGTTGGCAAATTTGGTGCCTCTGAACTTATAGGTATGCTTCAGTTCGGGTTATATTCAGGATCAGGTATATTTAGGTTCGGGTTTTATTCGGGTGAAATTGAGTCGGGTATGAATCGGATTGGTTTTAAATCCGATACGGTTCGGTTCAAGTTTGGATTATCCATTTTCAGTTCACTTAGATTCGGGTCACTACGGATCGGATTTGAATTGGATCGGGTCATTTTGCGTATGGGTCATTTTAGTTCATGTTACAATTCGGGTTTCATTCGATTATGGATCGGTTTACTTTGGGTGTTCAGGTCCAAATCGGTTTATCCCACTTCGGGTGTCGGTCCGGGTATGGATCCGAGTCGTTCGGTTCAAATTTCGGATTTCGAGTCAGTTTTTCTAAGTCTACCATGGGGTCTAGATAAATGGCTGACCTGCTACACAATTTGGGCAATCTGATTTTCTATTATTTTATGGTAAGTAGATATAGCCTCAAACTTGGAGCTTAACTGAGTCACGTGCGTTACAGTTGTAACGTGTTCGGCCTGTTTAGTGAAAAGTGTGTTGAAATCCTATAGTGGTAGGTTGTGGTTTTTACATCTCAGTTAGGCCAGAGGTGGTTTTCCGTGTAAAATTATTGTGTCTCCTTTATTATTTCCGCAATTAGTTTTGTTTCTACTTCACTCCAAACACTCTGTCCAAACAGTTTTCATAAGTGTTCTGAAACAATCAGAAAAGTCGGCAGACACAATTCACCCCCTTGTGCCCTTGTGTGATTAATTCTAACAAGTGGTATTAGAAAAGAGTTCTCATATTTTGGTTAACACCTTGAGAGATCCTGAAAAGATGAATGCTCCACAAGGAATTTTGGAGAGTCAATCTATGACTCAACCACCATACTTCAACGGACAACACTACAACTGGTGGAAAAATCGTATGGAGAACTACATTTAGGCTGATGACTATGAGCTATGGATGATCATTGTGAATGGTACTTACATTCCAATGAAGACCACGAAAGATGGCAAGACCGTTGCTGAAAAGACAGAGGAGTTTGACTCGGAGGATTTCAAAAAGATAGAGAAAAATGCTAAGACAAGAAGTTACTGCACTTTGGCCTTAGACCAAATGAGTACACTCGGATCTTAGAGTATGAGTTCGCAAAAGAAATATAGAATGCTCTTTGCGTGGCATATGAAGGAACTAGAAAGTTCAAGAAATTCTTCAAGAAGGCTGAAGGCAATATCAAGAAAGGAAGCACCAAGAAACTACAGAACCTCATGATCATTTTTTAGGATGTTTTAGATGTGGAAAACCCGATCACATTGTGAAGAATTGCCCCACACAGAAGGAAGAACAGGGGTCAGAACAGTTCGAAAACCATTGCAAGAAGCCGCAACAGAGCAGCTCCTCAAAGCATTTCGGTAAGGCATTGATGGCAGCCTGGGGTGAAACTTCGGAGGAGGAAGAGGACACCTAAGAGGAAGAAGTTGTAGAAGCCCTCATGGCTAGAAGCAAGTCTAAATCGGACCTTGAATAAGTCGAAAGCTTATCCCAACTCAAGGATATGGTACTTGGTCTTAGCAAAGCTAAAGTTGTGAAATTATTATTTGCTATAATGAATGAGTGTGAGACAATAACTGCTGAAAATTGCATGCTTAAAGATGTTTGTTCCGAATTGAAAAAACATGTTAGAATGCTTAAACAGAACAAACTAGAACTTGAACATGTCAATGAAGTTCTCAATTGTGAAAAACTTAAGGCAAAATAAGAGGCCCTTGCCTTATGTAATGATCTTGATGCACTTAAAGACCTCATAAACACAAGAGAGAAAGAGTTTAACTCGGATCTTACAAGGCTGAATAGTGAGTCCCTAGACCTAAAACTTAAGGTAGGATCCTTGGTAAGTGAAAATAACCAACTACTTAAAAAGGCACATAAGGTCGAATCTGACCTCGTTCAGAACAGACGCTGCAACAGTTCCTCAGAAGCGTATGATCATAAGGTCGAATCTGACCTCATTCAGAATAGGTGCTGAAACAGTTCCTCAGAAGCGCTTAATTGGCTAAATACTCACCATAGTCAAAATAAAAGGAGACGAGGATTTATGAATAGACCTGTTACTAGACCAGTTAACAAAAAATATGTTGGACTTCAAGAAAATATAATTTGTTTTTACTGTGGAAAAACTGGTCATTATCGCTATACTTATCCTTTGAGAAAAAGAGCCATGGAGAGAAACTCATTGTATGTTAAATAAGTATGGATTAGAAAAGACGACTTAACTTCCATGTCAAAGAAAATGGGACCCAAGTAGATCTGGGTTTCCAAGACAAACACTTAGCTGTTTTGCAGGCTAAAGTGAGAGGAGGCAATCAACTATGGTTCTTGGATAGTGGTTGCTCAAGGCACATGATGGAAGACAAATCAAACTTCCTCTCACTCACAGCCTTTGATAGAGGGAGAGTGGCATTTGGAAATGGAAAATTTAGGAAAATTATCGGTGTAGGTAAGATAGGTAAATCACTCTCTCACTTTATTGATCATGTGTATTTGGTTGATGGGTTACAATATAATTTGCTAAGTGTGTCTCAATTGTGTGATAGAGGTAATCATGTTGAATTCTCTTCAAATCAATACTTGATTACCAATGTCAATCTAGTAGTGTTGTGTTGAGGGGAAAGCGACACAACAATGTGTATAAAGTGTGTGTTCTTTCACTTCCCCAAAATCATTTGACTTGTTTAAGTGCTCTTGATGACGGTGTTATGCTTTGGCATAAGAGGCTAGGTCATGCAAACCTTTCTCTTTTGAATAAACTCATTTCTAAGGACCTAATAGTCGGACTACCTTCCATCAAGTACAATGATGACAAGGTGTGCGACACTTGTGCTAAAGGAATGCAAGTTAGAGGTTCTTTCAAGTCAAAGAACGGTGTTAGTACTTCCCGACCTCTTGAACTACTACATGTTGATTTGTGTGGTCCTATGAGGATCACAAGTAGAGGAGGGAAGAGGTATGTATTTGTTATAGTGGATGATTACTCTCGTTTCACTTAGACTCTATACTTGACATCAAAGGATAAATCATTTGAAAAGTTTGTGGCTCTTCTTAAGAAAATTGAAAAGAGAGTAGGATACTCATTGGTGAGTCTTAGGTCTGATCATGGCAAAGAGTTTGAAAACTCTAGCTTCATTGAATATTATAATGAACAAGGTGTTCATCACAATTTTTCTGCCCTTCGAACACCCCAACAAAACGGAGTGGTAGAGCATAAAAATCGTACTCTAGAAGACATGACTAGGACTATGCTGGTCGCTAGTGGTCTTCCGAGAAACTTTTGGGTAGAAGCATTGAACACATCATGCTACATTATTAATAGATGCAAGATCAGACCCATACTTAACAAGATTCTTTATTAACTTTTCAAGGGACAAAAACCCAATATTATGCACTGAGGGTGTTTGGTTGCAAATGCTGTGTGCACAATAATGGGAAGGAATTCTTGGGAAAGTTCGACCCTAGGAGTGATGAAGCCATATTCTTAGGGTACTCCTCACACAGTAAGGCATACAAAATGTTTAACAAAACAACCTTATGTGTTGAGGAGAGTGTGGATGTATTGTTTGATGAGACTAACTCTGTGGTGGAGTATGATGCATAGGATGAAAAGTTTGAACTTGGTCTTGTAAGAAAAGACCTCTCGCTCACTCAAAGCTCCATAGTTAACAAAGGTAAGGCTCCTGAAGGTGAACCAAGTCCCGGAACTGATAATTTAAAAGGTGAGCAGGAAGCAAACCAATTAAGGGGAAGCATTGTTGAACTTGAACAGAACCGACCCACTCAACTCAATTATTCCCGAACTGATATGGGAATAGGCACCAGAACAGTTCCAGAATCTATTTCACCAAGTACCCAGGAGAGATTGGTAAGCGTATCAGTGGATCCATTTATTCCATGACCCTGGAAGTACCAGAGCTCGTATCCCATTGGATAGATCATGTCTGATATTAATACAGGGGTGCAAACTAGATCCAAATTTAGAAACTTATGTGCTTTCTATGCTTTTTATCTAACATTGAGCCAAAGAATGTTTATGAAGTCCTTGTAGATTCTGACTGGGTTACTGCTATGTAAGAAGAGCTTCATCAGTTCAAAAGGAATAAGGTTTGGCACCTTGAACCAAGGCCTAAGGACAGATCGATAATTAGCGCGGAGTGAGTGTTCAAGAACAAACTGGATGAGTTCAGAACAGTCATTTGGAACAAGGCCAGGTTGGTGGTTCAGGGTTACAACCAAGAGGAGGCGATTGATTATGAGGAAACATTTGTAACTATTGACCTCGGACTTAGCTTTATGATATCCTTGAGGGTACAATTTTGATCTCATTGGGTATGCGGATGCTGATTATGCTGGATCCTTGGTTGATAGAATAAGCACCTCAGGTATGCCCCATTTTCTTAGACCCTGTTTGGTCTCTTGGGCAACTAAGAAACAACACTCTATTGCCATGTCTAGTAGAAGCCAAGTATGTAGCGGCTGCTTCTTGTTGTGTCTCAATTGTTGTAGATAAGGCAACAACGCAAGGAATTTTCTGTTGAACAGGATGCATTTCCATATTTTGTGATAACACAAGTGCAATTAACATTGCCAAAAACCCATGTCAACATAAAATGACTAAGCATATTGACGTACGTCATCATTTTTTGAGAAACAATATTGAAAAGGGCTTAATTTCAATGAATTTTTGTGCCACTGATAAGCAAATTGCTGATATCTTTACCAGGGCACTAAGTAGAAAGCAGTTTGAAAGGAATAGACTCGGATTGGGAATTATCAAAAGAACTTGAGCAAGCTTATTTAACCCCAATGATTGACTAGTTAAGGGTTTTAGGCCAAATAAATTGTTACAATGGATGCATTCAATTTTTACGTTTTTACTGGCATATGTGTGGAATGTAACATGACGACACTCGTTGAGGTCTAATAATATTACCCTTAGTGTCCTGAGACACTGAACTTTTAAACAGCAAGAACAGGCTCTAGAAAGAGACCTAACAACTGTTTGTATCATGTGCTGACCAAATGGCATTCTTAAATTGTTAGAAATCGAAATTTTCTCTTTCATTACACCTAACCTATAATTTATACCATACCTAGTATAATGATGTGCTGCATGCAAACCATTCTCTCTCCAAGAAGGACTGAAATACACTCTTCTATTAAATCCCTCAATTTTCCGCCCACTCATGCTCACCATTAAATCCCTCCATTCTCTCTCTCTCTTCGTAACCCATCCATCCATTCCTCTCTCTCTCTCTCTCTACCAAGAACACGATTTCCCTCTCTTTCCTTAAACCCTTCAAAACCCTAACCCCAACTCACCTCAATTCCTCACAATGGTAAAAACTCGTGGCAGTCTAGCATCCTCTAAGTGCAAGACGTCTCACCCAAGATCACTACTAGACCAACTATCAAGAAAAAGGGGCGAAATTGGGATGAGTTCTGAGGGAACATCACCGGCACCTTCATCGCCACAAACGATGTCGATTGGCATGGAAAAACCTACCTCACCTTCTTTTTCGGTTACTCCCTCTATTTTTGGGTTCTTTAAAAGCTTGGACTTAAGATCAGTAGAGATCACTACTAGACCAACTATCAAGAAAAAGGGGCGGAATTGGGATGAGTTCTGAGGGAACATCACCGGCACCTTCATCGCCATAAATAATATCGATTGGTATGGAAAAACCTACCTCACCTTCTTTTTCGGTTACTCCCTCTATTTTTGGGTTCTTGAAAAGCTTGGACTTAAGATCAGTAGACTTGAACCCTGATATGGTACCTTTGGTACACCCAATTACGGGCTGGAAGATTGTGGTGTATGACCCAGTTGTGGCCGAGTCTAGATTAAGGGGAAATGAGGGCAAATCAGTTAGGAAGTCTAAGGATCATGATGTTGGATATGTTGATAATAAATTTGTTATTGAAGATGCTGAGGATAGTGATGAGAATGAAACACTTTTGCGGTTTAAATGAGCTGTTCCAACCAAGCCCCAAACCACAACCAAACCGACCTTCAAACGCAAAAGAAAGACTACTATCTCACCTAATGTACCTCTTACTACATCCTTATCACGATCTCGAACTCGAAGTTCGGGTCCTCCCATTGTGCTACCCTTGCCAGAAGACAGAATTGAAAGCCCTGTTAATAAGACCAAACTGGCCCTTAAATCCTCCAAAACACCCCTCAAACCAGTTCTATCTAAGAAACCTGCCCGAAAATGGGTTGCCCCAAAACAATTATCTGAACTGGTTGAAGAATCTAATGCACCAAAGAAGAAAAAAATTAGAAAAACTATGACACTTGCTGAGAGATATAAGCATTTCCTCCAGAAATCTGTGGCTTGGGGAAAGGTAGTTAAGGTGTCATACTTTCAGGAATAGGGGCTAGGAGTGCTCTTAGAGAAGTTGGAAGCTCAGGGATGGTTAGACCTATTAACTGATAGTAAGAAGGATGCTCAATTCTAGACTTGGCTGAGTTCTACGCGAACTGTGTTGTCACCAATAGAGTGCTGACAAGCACAGTTAACGATCATGACCCACGGTTTGATGCTAAGAATTTAGGTGAGTTACTTGAGGTGTCCTTCGAAGGTTTTGATGTATATGTGTGAGAGGACAAGAGCATCTTAGGTGAAGAACGGCTGTTGGAACTGACCCAGAAGCTAACCCAAAAACCCCACCTGACTGTGTCCCGGTCTGTGAGAAAGGGGGAAATGATGCCATTGCATCGACTGTTGTTTTGGTTTGTGATTAAGAATATTGTTCTCCGAGGTCAGGGACGTAACCTTGCTGATCCCATGGACATGTGCTATACTGATTTGTTGGATAGGGGTGAGCAAATTAACTTGCTTGCAATCATGATTAGCCATATTGGGAGAATTGCCAACACGTCCAAGGATCATAACATGGGGTATGGGTTCTTGCTGGTGTCAATGTTTGAGAAATTTGGGATTCCCTTGCAGAAGAGAATAGGCTTTCAGGTCAGTGATAAGATTGGCAATAGCGCGTTGATTGGGTGTGGTTTCAAAGTGACAAAAGGTGGCAGTGCAACTTTAGAACAAGGGCTCCAAACACCACTTGGACCTATTCCCAGTCAAGCTTCCACATCTAGCGCTCCCACAATTGATACATTATTGTAGAACCAGATTACATTGAAGGGGGAGATGGCTGAAGTAAAACTGGCGCTTACAGAGGAAAAGGCTTTCAATGCCAAACGTCACGAGGATCTGCTGAGTGCCCTTCTTGCCCTCACCGCCAAATTCCCTCCTCCACCTTCCTCTACCTAAACCTATTCTTTTCCTTGTTTCCAACACTGTTTTTTCAAACCCTTGGTTATGTAAGTGACCACTAATGGTTTATGGCTGCTTTTGGATGGTTAATGTATTTATGTTATAACTTTACTTGTTGTATGTGTTATTCGTTTGTACGTGACTCGGAAGGCCAATATCATTACTGTACCATATACTTGAGTGTATCACTGTTACTTTTCGCATTATCGCTTTGGTGGTGATTGCATCCACACTGGATTTTCGTTTTCGGTCTCCTTACCCTTTTTGATGATGTCAAAAGGGGGAAGATGAGTATGTCCTTGTTTCGATTGGTTTGCCTAGTTTAAGTTGACTTCTTAACTCTTGTTTTCTCTCTAGTGTGAGGGTGGATAACTGTTTTGGCACTAATATATTTGCCCTGTCTCACTATTAATTGTTATTGATAACTTATGGTTATTTGGTCTGTCATCATCAAAAAGGAGAAAATTGTTGATGGAATTAATGTGCAAGGTTTTGATGATGATAATCCAAATGAACTCGTCAATATGTTGTACGTGACATTAGGTGTTATGCTTGAGTTGAGTGTTAAGACATGATCTAGAAGAATACTTAGAGCAGTTCGAATGAGTGCAGAGCATCAAAGTCGATACATGCACAAGAAGCGCAACTGATAATAAGACCCTGAGAATATTGCCTCAGAATAGTTCTGAGCACAGAGCATGGAACATCAAAATCATATCCAAGGAGTTCAGCTAATAACAAGAGTCTTAGGCTTAGCACTGGTTTCATTTTTTAGATTCTTGTTAATATGCCAATTAGAAGGTTTTCACTTAGCGTTTGCTTTGAAATGTTTTTAAGTACTTCAGAACACTGCCTTAGAACAGTTCTGAGAAGTTAGGTCTACGGTGTTCTGACGTCAAAGACAAAAAACGAATTTCAAGATTTTAGAATGATTTTTTTACTGATGATTTTCTTGAAAATAGTTAGGATTAATTTTTCTGTGTCAATTAGGTCTAAAAAGATTTTCTCTTTAAAGATAATATTGAGAGATTTTTTTAGTAGAATCTAAAAAGGTTTCTTCCCTTAAAAAAATACCTTTGAAAGATTCTTGAAAGATTTTATCCTATCTTTTAAGGGAAGAATATCAAGTGGAGAAATTGTGAGGAGCTTGGCTGCTAAGTTGCTAAGTGGCCATGGAATTCTCTTTGTCCTACTCGTGTGCCATATGCACCATACTATTTAAGTCTCCTCATTCTCTAGTTTTTCTCAAGGTTTTCCAAGGGTTTAAAATTGTCTTTGTAAGTTTGAATTTTCTGAGAGGAAACCTTCAAAGAGAGTGCTAAATCAAGTCTTTCATATTGGAATAATAGGGATTGTATTGTACCTTACATTCAGCTTGTTTAGAAGCATTCAAGTAAGGAGTTTTTCTTTTTCTCTTTTCCATGAGTGAGATAAGAGAGTGTCCAAGTCTTGGGAGACATTGGACGTGGTTGTAACGAGAGTCTCGGGGTAGACTAAGTTACGTGGTGTTTGTAACGAAGGTCTTGGGGTAGACCAAGTTACGTGTGTGACTGAGTCCCTTGTGTTACAGTTGTAAATGTATTCGGCTCGTTTAGTGAAAAGTGTGTTGAAATCCTACAGTGGTAGATCATGGTTTTTACACCACAGTTGGGCCAGAAGTGGTTTTCCACGTAAAAATATTGTGTCTCCTTTATTATTTCCGCAATTAGTTTTGTTTCTACTTCACTCCAAACACTCAGTCCAAACATTTTTCACGAGTGCTCTAAAACAATCAGAAAAGTCGGTAGACGCAATTCACCTCCTCTTGTGTCTTTGTGCAATTAATTCTAACACCTATAAAAGGGGAAATTACTCCAAATTAGATGATTATGAGCAAGAAGGGGCAAGTATGGTTAATTCTTCCACTAAATCAAGGGAATATATAGGAAAATTTAGGGAAATTTAAGGGGTCAAGATGGCTAAATTAGAGGTTTATCAGCTACTGTCGAGCACCAAGTGTAAAAGTGGTCTTACTCCTACCTCATTATGTGGGGTGTGAGTCCACTAGGATGTTCAAGGTGAGGATGCCTAAGTCAAGGATGGTCTTAGCCCCTAGGGTTAAAGGCACAGAAGGATCGTTGGATAGGAGGACACCCAGCTCAAGGACAGTGAGAGCCCCTTGGTCCTAAATGCATAACAAGAGCGTTGGGTGGAAGAACAACCATCACAAGGAAAGCCTTAAATGCGTAGAGGTTGAGTGAGAAAACACCCATCGTAAGTAAGGTCTTGGCCCCTTGAGGCCAAAGGCACAGATGGAGCGTTGGACGACAAGATACCTAACTTAAGGATGACCTTAGCCCCTTGGGGTGAGGATTGTTAGGCAGGAGGACACCTAACTCAAGGATGGTCTTAGCCCTTTGGGGTTAAAAGCACAAAAGGAGCACTCGATGAGAAAATGGCCAGCTCAAGTACGACCTTTTGAAGGCGTGAAAGGAGCATTGGGTAAGAGGGTGCCCAGTTTAAGGACGACCTTAAAGGTGCTAAAGGAGGAGCACTGGGTGGGAGGACGCCCTACTTAAGGACAACGTTAAAAGCATAAAAGGAGTGTTGGATAGATTATGCCCTGCTTAAGGACGACCTTAAAGACGTGGAAGAAGTGTTGGGGGAGAGGACGCCCTGCTCAAGAACGACCTTTGCCCCTTGAAGCATGATAAAGAGCGATAGGCAAGAGGAAACCCAGTTCAGGTCCCCGCCCTAAAGGCTTAGCGGGAGGGTTAGGCAAGTGACCTTAGCCCCGGAGGACTAAAGGAGTGTAAGAACCTTCGGCAAGAGGAGGCCCCATTCACGGATAGTCTTAGCTCCTTGGGGCTAAAGACCTGAAAGGAGCAATGGGCAAGTAGACGCCTCGCTGATAAGTCCTTAGTGTATACATCATTTTAGGGCTATTTTGCTTCATATTTAGGAGAATTATGCACTTAATGTTATTATTTATACTTCCATTCTCGATTTATGCTTTGGTATAGTTTTTTGATGTATTTTGTAGGATTTTAAGCCTTTTTACCCAGTATTTAACCCTTACTAGATGTATTTTGACCTCCCCCACGGACACCTATGTGCTGCTACGCTCGTGGAGCAAGAAAAGAGCAGAAAGCCGGTTCCAGCGCAGACCACGGTCAGACTGTGGTGAAAGGTGAAACTGTTGCCTCTTTGTTTTTCTTCGACTGTGTGGTTAAAATCATCCTGGTTTTGGTATAAAAGGCATCGATTAGGCAGCAGCAGAGTAAGAAGGAGATACATAGAAAGCAAGATTAGCATTAGTTTATCTTTCTCAAATTTTTACTCTTTTTAGTTAGATTCTTAGTTTGGTTATTGTATTAGTATGAAGTCTTGACCATGAGTGTTTGATCTTGAGGCAGTTTGAAGTCCTTGGTTGAAAGCTATTCTCAGTCAACCCCTACTGCTTTGATTTTGCAAAACGTTGGTTGGTTGTTTAACTCTTAATCATGTGTGAGTAGTTTAATTTTTGTCTAAGGATTTAGTAGTTTATGAAAGTGTTGTTGGATCATGTTCTAATTTAAAGAATTGTACTTATGTTCATGATTGGTTTGATTTCGTTCTATTGAGTGATTTTCATGTTGTGAGTGAATTTTTGGCCAAAGTTTGCTTGCAAAATTGAAACAATCGGGTGAAAAACTAAAAGGTGATATTTAGTTGTTAGACTGCTTGATTAGACCTGGCATAACGTCGTCTCGAAATAGAGATTTTCATGTTAGGAGAACTAGAACGTAATCGAAGATAATTAACTTGGATTGAAACAAATTAGTTCGAAAAAAGACTTTTGCTTAGTTTAGGCAAATTTGGTTGAGTTCAAGAGAATAGACTAAATTTTTAGATAGATTGCAATTCCTTGAGATTAAACAATTGGAGAAAAAGCACATGTTCATCGTTTTGATCCAATCGCTTATCATATCTAAATGAATTACTAGACATATTTTTCCTTAATTGATTTAAAAATTAGTAAATTAGAAGTTGTTAAATCGAAACCTTTGAATTAGAATTTTACTTAGCATATTCTGATAGACAAGACTCGATGGATTACATTAGTCCCTGAGGAATGATATCTTTTTTCTGTACTACGAACTACCTGTTCTCTCACGGCAGTCGCCAAGTTTTTGGTGCCATTATCAAGGACTAAACTATTAACTATTGAGTTAATCTTGCAAAAGTGACTAAGTATTTTATTGTCTTTATTGTTATTTTCTTTTCTTGTTTGATCGCATTGGTAATGTTGGTGATAGTCCTTGCAGGAATTTTTCCTATTTATACGAAGTCCAATATTGTACGAACACGATCCTGAGATTGAAAGGACTTTCAGCTTAAGAAGGAAAAAGCAGAGGATTGAAGAACAAAGACGCGAGGCTAAAAGAAATCCAACAAGCATGGCGGGTGGAGGAGGTGACCAAATGAGAACGCTTAGAGATTTCATTACTCCTGGAGTCCAAGGGATCGTCTCAAGCATCGCTCGACTGTTGATGCCAATAATTTTGAGCTCAAACCGGCACTCATTTCAATGGTACAGTAATCCTAGTTTGGACGAACGCCTTATGAAGACCTAAATCTACACCTCTCGGTCTTTTTAGAGGTGTGTGATACGTTAAAGCTTAATGGAGTCTCCACTGACGCGATTCGCCTATGCCTATTTCCTTTCTTCTTGAGGGATAAAGTAAGCGCTTGGTTACACTCCTTGCCATTTGGATGCATTGCCACTTGGGATGAGTTGACTAGAGCCTTCCTCCCTAAGTCTTTCCCTCTGAGCAAAACAGCAAGCTTGAGAAATCAGATCACCAATTTTATGCAAAAAGATGAAGAGATGCTCTGCAAAGCCTGGGAGCAGTTGAAAGATTTGCTACGCCTATACCCCCATCATGGTCTTCAACGTTGGATGATTATCCAAGCCTTTTATAATGGTGTGACCCAGTCTGTGAGGTCCACTATTGATGTGGTGGTAGGAGGAACTTTGATGAACAAAACTGAGGTTGAAGCCTATAATTTAATATAGGAGATGGCACTCAATAATTTTCAATGGTCCATCGAACGAGGCCAACCCAAACAGGTTGGAGGTAAGGTTGAAGTTGATTCGCTTACTTTACTTTCTGCTAAAGTAGAGTTATGACTCAAGGACTGGACCGAATGAATATTAATGCTGTGAATTCTAGTACCCCTTCTCCTTGTGAAATTTGTGGTTCTATTAAGCATGTAACTTTGAATTGTCAAGTTGGGAGCTATTTTTGTCAAGATCCTAGTGAAGTTAACTATGTTCAAAACTTCAACCCAAGACCGGCCAATGACCTTTATTCTAGTACACATAATCCGTGCTGAAAGAATCATCCGAATTTCTCCTATAGGTCTAATCCAAACCCATCAAATGTGCCTCTAATAAATGCTAGACCACCCCCTGGTTTACAAAGACCCCCGTTCCCTTCTCAAATGCCTCAAAAGTCAAATTTAGAGGCAATGATGGAAAGTATGTTTATGGCACAACAAAAACAGGATGAGTATATTAAGCAATTAGCCTCAAAGATTGATGTGCTTACAACTCATAATAGAATGTTGGAAGCTCAGACTACACAAAAAGCTAGTTTTTCATCTATGCCCCTAGACAAACTTCTTAGCAAGCCCAAACCTAATCCTCATGAGCAATGCAACTGCGTCACTTTGAAGGAAGAAATAAAGAACTTAACTGACCCTGAGGATGTAATAATGAAAGAGTGTAGGAAAATAATCATGGCCGGCAGTAAGGAAAGGAACAATGGTGGCAAGACTGCCACATTTGAAGAGAATGACACTGTAGAGTTTCCTATAATATTTTCCCTAAGCTTTCTGACCCAGGTAGTTTTTTTATCCCCTACATTATGGGAAAAGTGAAAATTGAGAGAGCTCTATGTGATCTAAGTGCAAGCATTAGTATAATGCCATATTCTTTGTTTCATAAGCTTCACCTAGGACCATTACTAGCCATACCCTTTTCACTACAGTTAGCTAACGGTTCTGAGACGCAACCCATAGGTAGATTGGACGATGTGCCAGTCAATAAAGGAGACATTTGGGTGTTGGAGGACTTTATTATAGTGGATATATTTGAGATCGATGATACTCAAATTTTTCTAGGTCGGCCTATTTTGGCTACAGCTGGTTACCATATTAATATAAGAAAGGGGCGTATTAAATTTGAGGTAGAAGAGCGCTATGCTATGTTTTGTCATATGAAGAGAGATATGGTTTCCCCTAGTTCTTTTTTATTAGATGCATTACCCATTTCCTCTGAGATTGATGTGGAGGATGTCTTGAATTATGACGATCCTCCTGATTCGGACTGGATTTCTTATGAGGACCCCGACCAATGTTATGTTAAGGTAGAGTTTCCTGCTCCTATGTCATATAACACGCTTGAGGTTGCTGTCCCTGTGCCTAATGAGCCTTCAATGAGCAACTATTGCAGGTTTGCATAAGCTGTTCTCTCTATGTCCCCTATGGAAGGATTTGATGCAGATTTTGATTTGGGGATTGAATAAGTTGATAGTGACTCGCCTGATAGGGCACGAGTGCGCTTTATTTTGTACGCAAATAATGTACTTTGGCACCGTGGCATGAAAGAGAAGGACCTTCAACCTGAACTTTTGCGATGGTACCTTTGACTAAAGAAGTTTAACTTTGAGGTCCGAGATAAAGTCAATGTCCATACACTATCTGATCCAGACCCAGCATAGAAAAAGGGTCAAGCTCTTGACCTTAAAAGAGCGTTTCTTGGGAGGCAATCCAAGCTCTTTTTCGTTTTTTCTTTTCTTAACTTTTACTATTTTTATAGTTTGTTGAAAAAAAAAATATAGAAAAAAAGAAAAAACAAAACAAAACAAAAACAAAAAAACTATGAATAAATGTTTGCCACCACGGCCAGATTCCCAGAACCACGATAAATGGGATGCCACCCAGGAAAATTGAAAAAATAGAGGACCAGCAGACACCACAGTCAGGCTGTGATGAGGCCCACAGTCCGTGGTACACTGCTACGGCCCGTGGTCTTAATTTTTGACCGCGGTGCCCACTCAACTTCCTCACATTTCATCTTCAACCTCACAAAATACACTCTCTCTCTCTACCTCCATATTCTCTCTCTAAACCCTCCATAGCTGATACCTTCACTCTTCCCTCATTTCTTCTCCATTTTCGCTCATTTTCACCCAAAATCATTCCCTTTCACTCAATCTTTTCTCTTTCCACATAAATTTCATCCCTTTCTTCTTCTTTTTCTTCAAATTCATCTCACTTCACTCATCCACCATAACCATCTTTTTCTCACTCTTATTCTTCTTCTTTTCACTTAATTTCTTCATTTTCTTCTTCAAATTTTTCTATTTAGTTTTTAGTTTTGATTTTTATCTTGGGTTTTTGCAACAATGGCACCAACCAAGAGACAAAGGAGCATCAAGGAGGTTGGATCTTCAAGTCAAGTACCACCTCAACCTCAAAGGACATCCTGAACCGTGCGAGCTAGAGTTAACATTCCTCACCCTCTTGGTTTAACACA
Organism: Carnegiea gigantea; assembly: GCA_029747015.1. Classification (NCBI taxonomy): domain Eukaryota; kingdom Viridiplantae; phylum Streptophyta; class Magnoliopsida; order Caryophyllales; family Cactaceae; genus Carnegiea; species Carnegiea gigantea. Next base: position 23,814 of record JAKOGI010001795.1, read on the forward strand.
TCCTGATCATATTGCTAGATAAAATTGCTTGGATAAACGTACAGTTGTAGCAACTAGATTTTATGATGAGGAACTATTAGGTCGATTAGGAATGTTGGATCATATTAGATGGTTGTTTGTAAGAGGTTATATGGGACACTTTTTGGAAATTAAAGAGCATACATATTGGGACTTAACCCTAAAATTCTTAAGTACACTCCATGTCGAGGTCATTAGAGGGCCTCAATGTCAAGCTAGATATATATTGTTTTATTTGCAGGGTCAACTTTACGAGATGAACTTAGGTACCTTCAATAGTATTTTCGGTTTTCCACCTAGCATGGATTTATCAAACCTTCCCCGTGAATTCAATCCGAATGCATTCTAGGGTGAACTTTCAGGGAGTGTTAGGTACAGTACTAGTTCATCAAAATGCACACATATTAGAAACCCTTGCATTAGAGTAGCTCAACGTATTTTGGCTTGTACCCTTTTTGCTCGAGATGATAGTCTGAATGTCCCAAGATTATCTAAGTTGTACTTTTTATCATGTATGCTTCATGAAGTCCAGCTTGACCCAGGTTCCTTCTTAACTAGGCAATTGCATAGTACTACTGTTGGCACTAAAAGTAGGATAGTCATAGGTGGGATTGTGACTACTGTTGCTAGATTTTTAGGTGTTGAGCCCAACCCTACGAATTGAGTTTCCAGGTCTAGGCGGCTTGATCAAGCTGCTTTTGAAATTATAAACTTTTGCAAAATTGAGCCTGGGTGTTTATGTTGGATTTACCTTGGGAACGGCCTTTTGCCGCTTCCCAATGTTGACCGAACCATCCTACTTTATAGAGGTAACCTTTATTGGATACCTGGAGATGAGGAGGTTGTTTGACTTGTACCACATCATCCAACCCCTCATTCTAGTCAAGCTGGACTTTGTTCATCCTCTCAATCACCCCCCTCTTAACTATGTTGATATTCAAGATACCCTTAGATCCATTCAAGAAGAACAAGTTTCTCTTTAAGCATTTGTTGCTTCTGAGAACGCCGCTCTTCGGGACTTCGTCCAAGAGCGTCACGATGAGTTGCGTGGGATGCTTGCTACTCAGGCACAATATTTGCAGGACTATAAGACATGTCTAGAGATCTGGCGGGATTAGCATATTTCTTATGCCAACCACCTCATCCTCCCCCACCACCTCCTTTTTTTATGACTCTGCGCTACCCCCTTCCCTTTTTCTACTCTGTGTCCACATTAAGGGCAATGTATGATTCAAGCATGGGGAAGTTAGTCGTTATATTTGGCGTCTGATGCCTTTTTTGATTTGATGTGTTTGTGCTTTGTATGTGTAGTTAGTGGTAGTTTTTGGAGTTTTTGATTTAGATTTTAGTTTTGTTTAGTAGTGCATTCAGTTTTCTTTTCATTCTAGGTTGCATTTTAGTTTTTCTTTTTTAGTTCCTTTGCATTTTAGTTTTCATTGTTATTAGGAGCTCGTAAAAAAGCAAAAAAAAAATACAAAAAAAACAAAAGAAAAAAAATCCTCCACTGATGATCTTTCTAGATTTGGTAGACTTCTTTGGTTTAGTTTAATCCTTTGCTTCGCTCAAATTGGGCATAAAAATATTTGCGAATGAGTTTCCAAAATGATCCCCATGTTTTGACCATATGTTCGATGCGAGTTGATTTATCCCATGAGTCTTTACATGAATTTTGGCGTATGTTTACTAATCAGCTAGTTTTGACTTTGGTAGATGTCATGTGATATTTTGAGCTTTTAAAGCTATTTAACAATTTAGTCTCATATTTTCTTTCATGTGTGACTCTTCCTTGACATCATTTCTCTAGAACTTGCTTTGATTCTCATTCAAGATCATATTTCACATATGCATTTAGACAATATGATTGAGGCAATTTATTTATTTCCTTTGATTTGTTGAACCCCACGGCCAAATAGCCATCTATATTGTGTATTGTATTCCTTACTAGCCCCTTTGAGCCTATATCCGATTTTCTTGATTTGAACCTCCTATCATAGCCCATGGCCAAATACTTGACTTATCTTTAAGCCAAGATTAGAGGAGTATTCCATTCTTTTGTATCATAAGGCACTAGTAGGGTGGATCATTATCTTTTAGTGAACTTTGGCTGTGTGGTGAAGGAATGTATGATCCTCATTGATTAAAAAGAAAATCCCTTGTTTCATTGTACAAAGTTTGGAGAAAAGTTGGAATTTAAAGTTCGTTATGGATCTCCTCTTGGCTATCCATTTTGAAAGGGAAAAAAAAAGGAAAGGATCAAAAATTTTTTAAAAAACGAAACAAAAAGAAAAAGAAAAAAAAGAGACAAAAAAAAGAAAGAAAGTGTTAGCCTTCTTGGAATTATATGTTATTTGTAATTCTCAACTCTTTCTCTCTTCAATTGGGGATGTATTTTGTTGACAATATGTAATGGTCTAAGAAGGGTGTAGTATGATGTATTGGAATTGCTTAACTCTTAGTCTTTGGCTTCTATCTCCTCATTTCCAAAATATTTATTCCCCTCTTACCTTTATCTATGACCCCATTACAACCCTATGGAAGTCCTCATGATTGTCTAGTGTATTTGCATATTAGGGATGGCGAATTTGAGAATCTTATCAAACTTATGGCATATTTGAGTCTAAGGAATGAGAATTGAGAGCACCTTTATTATTATTCAACACATGAGTGATGAAAGCCACATAACTAAAGTGAGGTTCTACTGGCCTTGCTAACCTTACTTGTTCAATTTGTTGGAATGACTATATTTGACGACTTGGGGAGATTGATTTAAGTTTGACATAGTGGTCTATCAAAAGATTTTCACAAATTTCATTCCCTAATATGTTTGTTAATGATTTTTGTATCTTTTTGGGCTACCTTTGGATCAGCTTTGCCATTTGAAATTACTTATGTTTATCCTAAGGAGGTTGTGTATAGTTTTATTTTTTAGCATTGCTTGAGGACAATCAACAGTTTTAGCATGAGAAAATTTGATAAGTGCTTGATGTATATATTATTTTAGGGCTATTTTGCTTCATTTTTAGGAGAATTATATGCTTAATGTTATTATTTATACTCATATTCTCGATTTATGCTTGGGTACAGCTGTTTGATGTGTTTTACAAAATTTTAAGCCTTTTTACCCAACATGCGACCCTTAGTAGATGTATTTTGACCTCCTCCATGGACACCTATGTGCTGTTACGCCCGTGGAGCAAAAAAAGAGTAGAAAGCCAGTTCCAACCCAGATCACGATCGGTCCATGGTGCCTGCTACGGACCGTGGTAAGAGGTGAAACCCTTGCCTCTTCATTTTCCTTCAGTTGTGTGGCTGAAATCATCATGGTTTTCCTATTAAAGGCATTGTTCAGCAGCAGCAGAGCAAGAAGGAGATGCATAGAAAGCAAGATTAGCATTAGTTTGTCTTTCTTAAAATTTTGCTCTGTTTAGTTAGATTCTTAGTTTGGTTATTGTATTAATGAGTAGTCTTGAGCGTGAGTGTCTGATCTTGAGGCGGTTTGAAGCCCTTGGTTGAAGGCTATTCTCAGTCAAGTCATTCCGCTCTGACTTCGCAAAACATTGGTTGGTTGTTTAACTCTTAATCATGTGTGAGTAGTTTAATTTTTGTCTAGGAATTTAGTAGTTTATGAAAGTATTGTTAGATTATATTCTAATTTAAAGAATTGTACTTATGTTCATGATTGGTTTAATTTTATTCTATCAAGGGATTTTCATGTTGTAAGTGGATTTTTGGCCAAAGTTTGCTTGCAAAATTGAAACAATTGGGTGAAAAATTGAAAGGTGACATTTGGTTGTTAGATTGCTTGATTAGACTTGACATAACGTCATCTTGAAACAGAGATTTTTATGTTAGGAGGACCAGAAAGTAATCGAAGATAATTAACTTGGATTAAGATAAATTAGTACGAAAGAATGACTTTTGCTTAGTTTAGACAAATTTGGTTGAGTTCGAAAGAATAGACTAAATTTCTGGATAAATTGCAATTCCTCGAGATCAACCAATTAGAGAAAAAGCACATGTTTGTCATTTTAATCTAATCGCTTATCATATCTACATGAATTCCTGGACATATTTTTCCTTAATTGATTTAAAAATTAGTAAATTAGAAGTTGTTAAATCGAATCCTTTGAATTAGAATTTTACTTAGCATATTCTGATACACAAGACTCGATAAATTACATTAGTCCCTGAGTAATGATATCTTTTATCTATACTACAAACTACCCATGCACTTGCGGCAATGGTCATTAGCTCAAATAGAGCTTTAAAGGTGTAGAAGGAGCACTAGGTGAGAGGATGCCTATCTGGAGAATGACCTTAGCACCCTGGGACTACAACCGTGTAAGGAGCATTGAGCAAGTGGACGCCCCATTTAAGGATGACCTTAAAGGCGCAGAAGGAGCATTAGAATAGAGGATGCCGAGCTCAAGGACAACGTTGGCGCTTTGGGGCTAACACGGAAGGAGCGATGGGTGAGAGGACATCCAACTCAAGTACCACCTTCAAGTCGTAGAGGGAACACTGGGCGAGAGGACGGCCAGGTCAAAGATGGCATGAGCCTTCTGGGGCGAAAGGCCTGCAAAGAGCATTGATTGAGAGGATGCCCCACCCCAGAATACCCTTAAAGACGCTGACGAAGCGTAGGGTGAAAAGACGCTTAGCTCAAGGAAAACCTTAGCCCCTTTGAGCTAAAGACGAGAAAACAGCGACGGGGGAAAGGACGTCCAACTCAAGTATGGCCTTAAAGGCATAGAAGGAGCATTCGGTGAGAAGAAGGCTAGCCCCATGACGGCCTTAGCCCGAGCTAAAGGCATGTAAGAAGCCATGGGCTAGAGGACGTCGCATTCAAATATGGCCTCAGCCCTTTGGGGCTAAGGGCGTAGAAGGAGCGACATGGAAGAGGACTCCAAGGTCAATTTTGACATTAAAGGTGTAGAGAGAGCATTGGGCAAGAGGATACCCAGTTCAAGGACGGTCTTAGCCCCCTGGAGCTAAAGGCGCATAAGAAGCGGCGGGCAAGAAGACGCCCAACTTGAGGATGACTTTAATGGTGCTGAAGGAGTGTTGGGTGAGATGATGTCCATCTCAAGGACGGCCTTGGACCTTTGGGGCTAAAGTCGCAAAAGGAGCGATAGGCAAGAGGACGCCTAGCTCAAGTGCAACTTTCAAGACATAGAGGGAGCATTGAGCAAGAAAACTCCTAACTCAAGGATGACCTTAGCCCCCTGGGTCTAAAGGTGCATAAGGAGCGTTAGATAATAGGACGCCCTGCTCCAGGACAGCCTTAAAAGTGCTGAAGGAGCGTTGGTCAAGAGGACGTGCAACTCAAGGAAAGTCTTAGCTCCTTGGGGTTAAAGGCACAGAAGGAGCGATGGGCGAGAGGATGCTGAGCTCAGGTACGGCCTTAAAGGCATGGAAGGAACATTGAACGAGAGGATTCTCAACTCAAGAAAGGCCTCGTGAACAATCAGTGGCATTGGACACCCTGCTCGAGTAAATGGATGCCATGGTGATGCCGAGCTCAAGGGAGATAAGCATGAGCGACGGGTAACATTTGATATGTAAAGGCCATGCAATGGTCGAGTAGTAAACTTGTTGAGCGTTGACCGAATGCGGGCATACGAGGCAGTAATCTTGTGTCTTGGTAAGTGTCGTGCCTAATGGCCAAGCATTTCCACCTGGGCTGCTTTGGCACTGAGGGAGATAATTTATTTTTATTTGCTGAAGTCCAAAGTGGAGTCGGTGCAGAATTTAACTTACGGCATAATAATAATAGAAAATAATGACACCCATTTTCATTCTCATGCATGTTTGCTTTGCTTAGTCACCCCTCCCCCTTTTTCAGCAAGAGAGAGAAATACATATCTCGTGCAATATAATGGTACCTTTCTAAGCAAAAACCATTACATAAACTCTCATAATTGAAGAGACATATACAACTCTCACAAAGGAGAGATTGATTATTCTCTAAATTGAGGAGACAACCACAAAAACTACTAATGGTTGGGAAGCTGGCCATTTCCTTCTTTCAACGTCAATCTTTGAAAAAACTACCGCTTATGCACAAAAAGAAAGGAAAAAATCGAGAGAAAGGGAAAATTGATCACCCCCTCCTCCCAAAGAAAGAACGAGCGTATGAATAGGCCCGCGAATCATGGTGTTTCCAGCGCATCACATAAAATCCCGTGCTTAACAAAACATGCGCTTTTAAGTTTGCATTGCTTTGATTAATTTTTGATAAAAATATATAATGCTATCTTTAATTTTTTTCAACCTAATTCGTCATAGCTGTGAATAATTATTTGTCAAACATTGCATCCTAGGCAATTGGGGGTCAAAATCCCTATTACCTCAATTTCTTGAGCTGTTACATTGTCTCCTCCATTTTCCCTGTTCTAACCTTAATCAAAGATGGACAGAAAGTCCCTATTACCTCAAGAATTGGAGATCAAAATTTTGATGGAAACACCAGTCAAATCCCTTTTCCGATTCAAGGGTGTTTGTAAAAATTGGCACTCTCTGATTGGTAACGATTCCTTTATCTCCCTCTATTCTTACAACGCCAGGAATGAGGATAAGATTATGTGCTTTCGGAAAGATCCAATTACCAAAATTCATTTGATATCTTTACTTAATCATCAAACTAATGAAAAAATCGCCGATATGGAATGGCCGCCTTTTTTGGATGAAGGGGTAGAAAACAAAGAGGCATTTCAGAGGGGGATTAGTATTTTTGGGCCTGTTAATGGTATTTATTGCATTTACAATAGATTAATCGAAAGGTGGGTTGGTACGCTTGTTCTTTGGAATCCTGCGACCAAAGAGTATAAGCATATTCTCCCTCCTGTATGCCTCCCCTACCCTTCCAAGTTGATTAGTGCCATGTGGAATGATTATTGGGACTTTTTTGAACTTCGAAGGCCATTGGGATTGAATCTTGGGTTTGGGTTTGACCCTAACTCCAATGATTTTAAAGTGGTTGCTATCTCTCATTGGGAAATATGCGATGGTCCGGATGATGATCGTTGGCACGCTAGAGTTTATAATCTCTCAAATGATTCTTGGAAGACAATACATTACCTTACCTACCATAGTAATGTGTCACCTCCATTCCAAGGAATCTTCCCCCCTTTCCCTTTCATTAACTCTGTTCCAGATTACGTTCATTGTCTTCTAAACAGTGCGTTCCACTGGCCATGCTCTTGGAATTACGGGAACTGTGAAGGCGTTCTTGCATTTGATATGGCCAATGAGTCATTTCAATTATTAAAGGGGCCTCCTCTATCAGGGCAACACTTCAGACACCAATGCATTTGGGTTCTTAATAAGACGCTTGCTATGGTTGTTAACTATGTTGACTTTGATGGGAATCCTCTAGGTAATGTTGAGGTATGGAAGATGATGGAATATGCTGTCGATGATCATTGGGCTAGGATGCATTCTTTCGGACCGTTAGATGGGTTGACTCCTATTGGAATTCCAAATGATGACAAAATTTTCTTTCATAATGATAAGGGACGTTTAATATCATACCGTTTTGAAGATTACGAATTCAAGGAGTATGATATCTATGGACTCCGTCAAGTTGTAGATTCTTTTAACATATGTGAAACGCTAGGAGTTTCAAGATATGTTGAATCTCTTGTATCCCTGAAGCCAATAGACCAGCAATGAAAACAATAGTTATCGTAAACATCACTAGTAGACCTAAATATGGGTTCACTCGCAGGAAATATTTTCTTTTTACTTGAAACTTGTTATGTGCCTTTATAAAATAACAATACTGAATAGCTTTTGCCATTGTCTCTGTTGGAAAATAAGATTTAAAATTAAGTACTTACTTAATTATTTGTTTTGAAAATTAATTCTCAAATATTTTAATGCTACATTTCTTGATTATTGCATTAACTACTTTGCATAATGTTATTGACTACAAAGTTTGGAAAACGGTTTATAAGAGGAGGAGCTATAAATTGCTTTAATTGAAAAGCTTATTGTGCTTATGCATTCATTGATAATTATAGTAGATTGTTGATTGCCCTTTATGTAACTGATGTATTACCTACCCTCAAGGCACAATATTGCATTGTCTTTAACTATAAAATGATCAATCGATTGGTTAATTTGGTGGAAGAGTAACCACACCATACAAAATATAGAACAAATGAGTTTTCTCCCTAACTAAAACTATTTCTGAAAACTATGGTTCATGTGCAAAAAACTGCTTAATGATTACCCACAGTTTACATCTTATAATATCTCTTATTTTGATATTTTATATCTTGAGCCTTTGGATGAGAGGTTGGTTTGAGATCCTACTTGCTGCATCCAAATAGGACCAATATTATAATACTTTGCTGTGAATATAATCTTGATGTATTTTTTATGTTCTTATTGTATTTTTATATCGATGCATGATCCTATTTTTTAATATATTGAATCCCAAATTAATCGAAAAAGTGTCTACTAATTTTTGAGTGTTCTTCACAAATATTTCCAACATTCACTACTATTGCTATTTGTTTATTACGCAACCCCCGTGACTCTGAGTTTAACTGCGGGTCTGTGGGTTCATGATCAAATTATAACTGAATAGCGGTGATATTAGCTTTTCTTGGGCATTCAAAGAACAGGCACGCGCATGATTTGACCGCGCGGTGTTGCCACATGTATGACCCCGCTGTTTTGACGGGTTTTCCTTGCAAGGAATCCAGGAGAGTACATGGTAGGACTGTGACGTACACATGACTCCTGTGGGCTGTGACACTGGGCATGAAACCGAAGACGAGCTGGTTTTTATGGACCTTGGTTCTTATAGTCCCCTATCTCAAGGCAAATATGTTCGGTAGGTGTAATACCCAACACAAAAACAAAAACCAAAAAGGGGTGTGATAATTTCTGAAAACTCTACCTACGTGCTTATTTTGTACGAAGAGGAGGTTACTGCTTAAAATTAAACCTCCTCTTTTATACCTATATAATTGTTTTTTTTCTGCAAAGTTCTCGCATCACGTTATTTCTCTATCTTCTTAGGCTAGAGGGAGGGGAGAGGGTAGCCAAAACGAAAGCACAATTTGTGTCTGAAGTCTCTCAATTGAATAGGTTGGCAATCTCCAGCGTCTTTTAGTTCGATCACTGCGATCAGTAGTGCCCATTAGTTGCGGGCTTGTGGCCGATGTTAGGTCATCTGGATTCTTCTTTGGTCGACCAGTCCCATTGATTTTTAAATTTGTTTTTCCAACTTCAGCACCATGCTCTACATCTTATTTTGCTGCTTTCTACTACATTTTTTTTGGGTTTTGGATTCTTCATTTTTCTAAAGTCGAACTACTCTTAGTACAATAAGAGATAGAGCTCTCCTGTCACAAATTTTCTCTATTCACAAAATTCGAACTCGAAACCTTGCTTAAAGGGAACAAGTGTCAAATCACTTGAACTAATCTATAATGGTTACTTTCTGCTACGTAGATACACATTATTTTATAACTCCCAATTGTTTGTATTTGTTTTCGCCTAAACTTCTATCCAAAGCATAGATTTCACCTATTATATTTTATTTAACATTGACGTCCATCATATTTTATTCGAATCAACAAATTTTGTTGTTCAATGCTTAGAGTTTATAGCGGTGAAGAAGTTCATAGCGGTGAAGAAATTGATTTCCCTACGTTGATTGATTGGATTTGCCACTTTGAGTAAAGTGTTTCCTGTCCTATTATGCCTGATTCGCATGGTTTGAAAGTTGAGTTCATTGCCTTCAAAATTGTTAGGTGGTGCCCCAAATTCTGAGGTCAACCATTGACTAACTCGTGTCTTGACGTGGCTTCTCGATTGCTTTGCCACTTCGGTTCCTTTGTCGGTTTTGGGAGTTGATAGGCTCATACCTTATTAAGCATTATGTGGCTAATTTATGGATCATTATTTTGGTGAATTATGACTCAATTATTGGTCTCTTCGTTGCTGCTCATTCAATAGATATTGATGGTATTTGTGATGGGTCTCATGAGATCAGTGTCGGCCGCCAAAATCAAACGAAGGTCAGAGTCTTTAACAAAGTCATAAAAATGTACCTCGGAAGTTTCTAAAGACTGCCCGCTCTCGACTGGATGTTGGCCCAGCTCACTATAAGCATCCTGTATCCGAAAGTCTTAGCCTTTTGGGCATTAGCGTAAGACCTAGAAGCAGGAAGCAAATTCCTCCACCTACGTGCTCCTTTATTGAGGAAGTCATCAATCTGACATCCTATATATTGGCCATTTGTAGAATGATTTTGTGTGGACATTTGCTACCATTTTGAGGGGCACTCATCTTGAAACCGCTACTTGCGGATTATCTCCATTTTCTATTCCACATTTTATTGATAGTTTTTTTGACAGATTTTAGTTGTAATTGATCTCGTTGTATTGTCATACCGTTAGATATCTTTATCTCTCTTTATATTAGACTTTCCCCTTTATAGTGGATTTTGTGTTGTTATTGCCGGCTGTGGATTTCTTCTTATTTCAGTGTCCACCTAAAAATCTTGTGTTGACCATCATCTTATTCATCTTCTTTTATCTTTGTCGAATATTACATCCCTTTTACGCTTCTGCATATACAATACTTGAACTACTATTGTTAAAATTTCCTAACAAAAACTTTGCCCGATTCTGACCCATTGTTTTGTCAAACTTACGATGTTTTCGAATGACATACCATGCATTTAAGTTTAGCTAACTAATTGTACTTTTCATATTAAATGGATAAGTTTTTGTAATGTTTAAGATTTTCATCAACGTCTTGTCTACAATCGGCGGCCGACATGGGAAGCGGATGCATAGTATTTGATAGAGATCCACTTCCGTCCTACTCTTCCTTATAGGCATTTCAGGACATCCCCGGTACTTTTAGTACATTAGCATTAAGGTGCTATGCATATTAGCATGTGTATCCGCTAATTGAAACATCCATATATCAAGTATAAGTGATATTCAAGTTCTTCGAGTAGCAATTTGGAGTAGTTTCAGGTAAGTGGTGTGATACTTTTTTAGTAATTCATCGCCAAATTATTGTTTGTTAAATGCTTTTGTAAAGTGATTTTGTCAATGATATGTTTGGTTTCGTGTTGCTTGTTATTTGTTAACTTGAACGACAGGGCAGATAAATTCTATTCCGGTCCTCAAAGTTTGGCATAAGTAATTTTCGGGATCTATAACTTTAGAAACGATTTCCTAGTCCATCCAACTTTCGTGCAAATAATTTCTGGGACCAAACTTGCCAAATGTAGTTTTCTAAATTGCAAAAAGGCCCCTAAAATTTTTAAAATTTTATTTTAACCCCAATCCTTAAAAATTTACTTTGGAAAATCTAAAATTTGCTTATGTGTAGTTTTTTCTTATTAGTAGTATTTTCGATTCTCTTTTAATTGGTATCAGAGTCATGTAACCAAGAACAATTAAGATTATTAAGATAATTAATACCTAATTAGTGATTAATTAAGCTAATTACCTGTGATTAATACTTGAATCATCAACTGCTTGTCCTGGATCAAATTATTCACATATTGTTCACTCACTGAAAGGACTTTCTCCACTAGCACCTCAATTAAATTATATCACTGATATAGTTTTAGAATTAAAAGCAGAATTAACTAGAATCAAGACTGAAGTCAAAGAGTTTAAGAAGCAAATATCTGTAATTCACCAATCTCTGGTCAATGAAGTTTGGAAAGGATACGTTTCCAAAAACAAGATTCCATATCCTTTGCACGAGGTAAAAATCCAAACAGAAGTAGGAAGGTTGATCAAGTGAAAAATCAACTGAAAAAGCAGAAAAAGAAGAAGAAGATAGAGTATAAGCAATACACTCTTGACAAGCTACAAACTATGTTCGAGAAAGAATAAAACCTAGAAGAATTAAAGAAGATCATGAGTGCAATTAGTGATAAACATGATATTTTATCCGATGATAATTAAGAGGCCAATAATGTCCAATTAGAAGAAGAAACATATCAACAGATGAATTTAAATAAATTAGAAGATCTCCATATATTACCATTAGAAGAAGTTAAGAAAAAACTGTATAAGAAATATGGTAAAATGACTGTTGAAGATGAGATCAATGAGATTGGAGAAGAGATCAACTTATATGAAATAGAGACTAATCTAACTAACAATGTCGTTCCTCAGCCTGAAGAATTTGGTGAACCTTCTAGAAGAAATACTCATTTCTTAAGACCTAGGTACGTTCCATCGGGACGTACAAGCAATTTTTCCTTCGAGTTTATCCCAAGGAAAACCACGACTTTTGAAAAAATTAGCCTTAGTCCAATTAGCCAAACAGGATACATCTTAAATATAGATAAAGATCGTAATAGAGAAGAAATATTTGAATATTGAAAAAGAGGTATAAATAGTATCTTAAACCTAAATGCTACCTGTACTGCTGTAAATTTCCTAAACTGCATTGAACATAGTTTATCTAGTACTGTAGCCGACTGGTATGATTCATTAACTAAAGATGGCAAAAATGCATTAAAAATAATGGAAATACCAACTGCAATGTTCAAGAATTTATGTAAGGAAATTGAAACTGAATTTATCGGAGTTAAACTTGATTCTAAAGAAAAGGCAAGAGAATGGCAGAGGAAGATTAGTAATATAGAATTATAGGATATGAGATTTTTTAAAAATTATATTGCTGAATTTATTCAATATTATTACAAAATTGGGCATAAGGAAACTAATCTTGGTATGTTCTATAATAAATTGCCGTGTCTAATAAATTTCATAATCAATGAAAAATACATTGCGTGGCTTGAACGAACAGATATCATTGATACCCTGGGTTCAAGAATCTATTATTTAAGAAAATGGGTCAATGATCAATGTCTTGATCTCCAAAAGTTAAAAAAAAAAAATTAAGAAGCAATTTCTAACTTGCTGGGATTCACCTCACCAATGGAGATAAGAACCTGAAAGGAGAAGAAAAAGAAAATTTTATAAGAAAAGGAGCTTCAATAAACAAAGGGGAGAGATATATAGAAGAAAATATTATAACAAATCAAGTCCTAAAAAACGACGATTTTTTAGGAAAACAGCTTATTGTCCTGCAGGAAAAAATAACTGTAAATGCTGGGTATGTGGAGAAGTAGGATATTATGCTAATGAATACAAAAATAGGAAGAATAACAAACCTATTGAAACCTTGGGAAGCCTAGATTATGTTGAGCTAAGTGAAGATGAGGCACTAGACCTAACTCTAAGTAACAACAAATGAATTGTTGAAATTATATTAGACAATGAATATGAAGAAAGTGTTTATGAAGAAACAAGTCACATGACGGAAAGCAGCTCAATCAGTCCTGGTGATCTTTAAGGAGAAGAATTTATCGTAGACAATGATCACGAGGAAGTCAAAGGAGATTGGGTTCTTCCCATAATTCAAAAGGACATGATATATAAAAAATCCATCTTTCAATCAAAAAAGCAAATACGTGTGTGAAATGATAGAAGGAGATCTGGAGATAAAGGATTGTGATTATGACATTGGAGAAGTTTATCTCATTAATTGAAAAAATATCCTTAAGCATAACAAAGATAGAAAGTATAGGCATATCCATGTCGAAAGTGTCCAGGTTCAAATAACTCCATTACAACATTATGATAAAGATATTGATCTTTATGCTTTACTCTGTGATATTGAGCATACCAAATTTAATAATCAAATTATCATAGGAATAAAAACCAATTTGTATAATGGGTCAATAGGATTCAATTGCAGACAAGGATATTATGTTAGCCTAAACGATGGATTTGCTAAAAACTTCCTATCCATTAAGATAAACACAGTTGGAATGAACATGAAAAAGGAGGATATCCATTAAGAATATTCTGAAAAATTATTTATAAAGTAGATAATACCATAGACCCAATGACTAAGGTAACAATGATAAAAGCAGAAAAATTCGAAAGTCCTACCCCTATACAAAAGATCTAGAGGATTAAGTCCAATCCTCATGAGATAAAAATTAATCATTCATAGATATCTAACTTCACCAACCCTACAAAGATCAATAAGAAAAATATAATAAAAATTGATGAGGAAGGTAAAATCACCATTAAACCCCAATTATTAAGAAGTGTAAGTACAAGATCAGATTTGGGGGAAGGTCTTCATCAGCCAAAGAAGAATTTAAAGAAGACGATACAATTAGCATGACCAGTGACATGAGTTGAATGGGTTTTGAAGCTGCGAAACCCATTGTAGATCGAAGTATGAGTCTAGAAAGAAAGGTCATTGGGTACAAAACTAGAATTGTTAGCACACCTACCTATGAGGATGAATTATTCAAAAATATGGCTATGGGGATACACTATGAAGCTACCAATATAAATCCTAATGGCATCTATATTCCAATAAAGATATGTTTAGAGGGATATAATAAATATGAACTATGTGCTTACATAGATAGTGGTTGTTCTGTATGCTTTAGAAAAAAAAACATTATTTTCAGAATTCAAGTAGAAAAAAGCCAAGAATCCTTCACAAGTAAGGATATCTGATAATAGTATTATGAGCTGCAATGAAGCTATAGAAGGATTATCCATAGAATTAGGAGGTGTTCAATACATTATATCAGTTTTATGGGCTACTGATTAACCCTCTCATGATATGATTATTGAAAATAATTTTCAAAGATTATATTCGCCATGCACCCAGACCATAAATCAAATAATATTTACAATTAATGGTCACTCAATTCCCATTGAAAAATTAATTAAGGCTTACACTCATCAGAAAATTGGATTTACATGCAGCCAGCATGGTGAGAAGGTAATGCCTGCACAATGAGAGGTAGCGCTGACAATCTTATTACTTGGGTGATCTATTAAAAAGCAGATTATTGAAAAACAAGAAAAATTATACAAAGAACTCTACTCTGATAATCCTCTAAAATTTTGGGAGAAAGATAAAACATTTGCTAAAATCACTTTATTAAATCTCAACACTATTATCCCAGTTAAACAAATGGTGTATACACACCAGGACATCCAAGAGTTTAATACACAAATTAAAGAACTTCTGGATAAAGAATTAATTAAGAATAGTAAGAGTCCTCACGCTAGTCCTGCTTTCATGGTAAGAAATCATGTCGAAGAAAAAAGAGGAAAAGCTAAAATGGTAATCAATTACAAGAAGCTTAATGATAATACTGTCTTTGATGGTTACTATATTCCTAACAAAACAGCCCTTTTCAACAGAATCCAAGGAACCTCTTGGTTCTTAAAAATAGATTGTAAAAGTGGTTATTGGGAGATAAAAAATGGGCGACCAAAGTATTCCTGCAAGTGCTTTTAGTGCCGCACAAAGACATTATGAATGGATAGTAATGTCATTTGGTCTTAAAAATACACCCTAAATATTCCAAAGAAGAATATATAACATCTTCAAAGACCTTAATCATTGTTGTTTAGTTTACATTGATGATATCCTTGTCTTTTCTAAACCATAGAACAGCACAAAGATGATGTCTTGGTTGTCACCCAAAGATGCATTGACCATGGTATTATACTTGGTAAGAACAAGTGCATTTATGCTGAGCATGAAATTGAGTTTTTAGGTCTAGAGACAAAGGCTGGACAGATCATCCTACAAAAGCATATCTTGAAAAAAAAATAGAAAGCAATTAGAAAGATTTCTTGGATGCCTTACTTATGCTTCAAATTTCATAGAAGATTTAGCTAAACTAAGAAACCCATTACAGCAAAAACTCAAGAAAGATGTAGGTTGGACATGAACCACTAACGATTCAAAGTTTGTTCAGAATTTCAAAAGAATGTGTGAAAATCTTCATGTTCTTAATTTACCTAATGAAAGAGATAATTTAAGTCTTAAGACAGATGCCTGCAATGAGCACTGGAGTGTGGTACTCAAAATCAAAGAGAAAAAAAACTTTGTAAATATTGTAGTGAAAGTTTTAATAAGTCAGGATGCAACTATCCCACGATGGAAAAGGAAATGCTTGCATTCATAAGGAGAATTGAAAAGTTCTTAATCTTTTTAGCCCCAAAACCTTTTCTTATTCGAACTGATTGCAAAGGAATACTTGGTTTTTTGAAAAAAAATTTATCAAATATACAAGCGCAAGGGTGACTCCTGCGTTGCCAATTATGGTTTAACCAGTTTTCCTTCTCTGTTGAACATATACAAGGATCGAAGAACTCTCTAGTAGGCAATCTAATTCGAGAACTCTCCAATGGTGATCATCAAAGCCAACCTCCTGCCAGAAAAGGAGGAAATCCTTAATAAAATGCCGTTCCTACTATAACGGGTTTCTCCTTCTAGTAGATTCCTTATTGATAACCTGAAATTCCATACAAAACGTACATTACATTTTGGTCTACTATCTACAGCCTACCTAATAGCTCAACGATTTTCCCTTCTAGAATTACAAGTTAATTACCTTAGATGTCCTTATGATATTCAAGAAAAAATAAGTTCTCATGTTCAAGAAAAATAGTTCAATGAGTGGCATGTATCCTGCATCGACTTTTATCATCATTGTTCCTATGATATCTGGGAGTCCTGGGGTACAACTATCTACTTTTCCGACAAGTCTGGAGTTTATGGTGTTAGTTTCCCATCAATAAAGCTTAGAAATATAGGATGGTACTATACTTTATAGAAATCCCAGATTTAAAGTTCTCATTTATCTCAAGACAAACAAAATTTCAGCAATACATATTTCAAAGAATCCATTAGGTTCTTACATCTCCTGAAGGTCTAACAAAAATTCCAGTTAGTAGATGTCTAAATTTGGAAGTGTATAGCGAATTAATCGAATATGAAAATGAAAAACTAAAACTAGCCCATCATCTTATTCAGATTGTTAATTACGATGATCTCAATGATTAACGATAAGAATGGGTTCCTGAACGATGAGAATTAGTTACTAATCCTGCTTTAGCAGGAGCCATTGGATTTTTCAACATTTATCATCAATGTTAGGCATTAGTTGAATAAGGAAAAACGTTAATGCATTATGGAAACACTACTTTCACCTATGGTAATAAGTTTAAAAAGTACATAAAGGTGGAAGGAGCAGTGTCAAAAGATATTTTTGATTATCTGTTTTACGTAGCAGCTAGAAAGTTCTTATCAAAGAAAGGAAAGAAATATCTTCTTGAGTTATTTAAGAAATTGAATCCAGAGCATCTTCAATTAGATGAAGGTTTTGATATTATCCAGGTACTGATGGTCTGGAAGATATAATTAGAGATGAAGGCATGCAGAATTTTAATAATGATGACTAGCCTTATAATCATTAAAAGTTCTGAAAAGTGGCTGCCCCCATTATCATACTATTTTTACAAGTGTTTGATTTGTGAAATAAACTACTGTACTGCAGCCATCAGTGTGCACGGTAGCCATGCAAAAAATCAATATGTATTGTAGCCAATTGGGCATCCAACATACCCCATCCCCTTTATAAAAGAAGAGGTAGAGTGCTGAGAAGGAACATGGTCATTTAAGCATTTTTGAGCAAAAGAGAAGTCAGGATTCTCCATTTCTCTATATGCAAGCATCTCTAATGATCTTAGCTTAAGTCCCTCTTCAAGTGTTTCATCGCAATATTTCCACTTTTAAGCTTTTAATAAAAGAAGTTTTCCAGTAGGGAACGTTATTCAATTAAACATTATGTCTTAAAATATTATAATTTCTTGATTAAAGTTCCACTATCTTTGAAAAAGATTAAAAACTTGATTTTTGACTGTGGTCCAAGGTAAGAACGAAACGGATCTGTGCTATGCCTGGCATAAGGAAGGGGGGTTGAGATTAGCAATCTCTGTAAATCGAAAGTTATAGGAACGACGGAGCCTAGCGTTGACTAAGTTCAGGCAATAGTCAAAACTCTCTAATTAAGTTTTAATTATTTTGCTAAGCATGGCAGGCTGTTAATCATAGAAAATATATTATTTGAAATATAAGCAGTAGATTGTGATAACTAGTACCCTAAAGTCATTATAAGAAGTCTAAGCATAAATATAAGCTAGTTTTGCAAAACAGTCAAAAACTTTAAAGTATGTGCAATTGAAGACCTTCAGGGACCTAAAAATAAATATTTGGGACTCAGAAATCAGATAACCCAAAATTTTGAGATCCAGAAACTATTTGCGTTAAACTAAGTAGTCCCGTAAATGCTTTTCTAAAATTGTGGGTTCAAAAAACCATTTCACCAAACCTCGAGGAATCGAAAAGCAATTTGTTCTCGACAGGACACCATTTTGTATGAAGACTTGTGATATCAGTTTTGTTACTAGGTTATGTCTTTTACATTATCTAGTGGAGGTATGCACTAGACTTGGCAATTGTCTTGTAGCATAAACTCTATTCTGTGTTTTGATTCTGATATGTATCTATGATTCATTGGTTCCCTTAACTCTGTGATATCGATTATAACATTCTAATTTGTGATTTATGAATTTTTGTTGCCCACGCCATTGAGCGAATAATGGCTTTTCGTTGCCAATGCTATAGAATGAGTAGTGGCCTTAGTACTAAAACTATGATCTTGTTCGATCTGTAATTTGTTACACACGTTTACCTCAGAAAATACACACACACACACACACACACACGTGTGTGTGTGTGTGTGTGTGTGAGCAATTTCTTATGTGCTCCTAAGAGCACATACTCTCATTGCTAATGTGTATATATTTTTCAAGTGTGTATTTGTCATATATTAAATTTTTAACATATATATGTTGATATGACTGTTGAGAGTACGTACTTTTAGAAGTGTGATATATATATTGGTGGGTGTGTGTGTGTGCCCGCGCACGTGTGTGTGTATATATATAATAAATTCTCATTATTGATATTAAATTGATATTAACATTAAATTCTACTTAATTAATAAAAAATTATATTCTTTAACAACATATTAAAGTACAAAATTGGGAACAAATTATCAACTTAACCAACTAACATCAACGTAGCAAACTAACTATATAAACTATCAAATATACGTAACTACATGCAGACTAATTATACAAATTATTAAATTAAACGTATATATTTAATTCAGTTCAAATTTGCACGAATTACGCACGAGAAAACCTTCTTAATAAGTCGACGACAAATGACGATGGGAGGAGGTGATGCCGGCGTGGGGGTAACAAGAGGCGGTGGGGGTGATGGCAAGTGGCAGTAATGCATTGCTCTCTGTCTCTCTCTCTATTTTGTGAAACGGACACTAAAAAACGAAGCTTGGAGCGATATTTATAAGAGAAATACCCACAGAACATTCCGTTGCAATAAAAAAGTTATTTTTCCTGATGGATTTTTCCGTCGGCGCTACAAAAACGGTGCTCATCTCCGACGGAAAAAGCGACGGCGTGGGTACCCAATGGAGAATGTCAGATTTTCCGACGGAAACAACGTTGGATTCCGGTGGGAATTCAAATTTCTGGAGGAATTTCCGATGGAAAACGTTTCCGGTGAAAAATCCGACGGGAATTCCAACGGATTTCCGTCGGATTATGTCGGAATCCGATGGAAATTCTGTCGGAATTTCCCAGCCCATTTTTCGAAAAATTTTGGATCTCAGTTTAAATTGTTCGGTGAGAGAGAGGGAGGTGTTCAGGGGTTCATTTCAACCGCGAAGAAAGAGAAAGCAAGAGAGAGGGACCAAGGAAGAGAAAGAAAGAGGGAGATGTTCATAGTTTTCGGTGGCCAGTGATCAGAAAAAATTATTGTCGTTGCTTATAATTTAACGGTAAGTCATTTGTTTTGAGTTAATTTGCTCTTTGAAATTGAAATATTTAAGTTAATTGATTTTTTTATGGCAGTTGATTTGTTATGAATGGGTTGAAGAGTGCCGCCGCTGCTGCGAGTGTTGCCGCCGCCGTCCCGGGTAGTTCGCTTTATTTTTCGGGTATTTAAAGGTTAGTGGAATTATTGTATTTTGAAATTATATATATTAATTTGGTATATGTTGTTAAATTTTGTGAAATTTAATTTTGAAGTATATTTGTATAGTTTATCTAATTTATTTTTTCGTAAAATATGGTTGTAAATTATGTTAATTTTTTTTTAATTTGTGAAATGTATTTATTTGAATAAGTGGAATAAAATATGTTAAATGTGCACATTTGTAATGATTATATAATTATTATAAAATGTTGAAGTATGTTAAACATGTATAATGTGTTTTGTTTTAGTAAATAATTTAAGTTTGCTAAGTATGTCTATTTTTTGTTTGATTTGTGCTATATATTAATTTTTTGTAAGTATATCAAGTGTATGCTTTTTTGAGGTATGTTTAATTTTTTGTATGATTTGTTTGATATGTTAAGAATTTTTATTTTATTTTTGTATTTTGAGGTATATTAAGTATATATTAATTTAAGTTTGCTAAGTATGTTAATAGTATTTTATTATTTTTGTTTGGGATTGTTTATTTGGATGAAGTGCGAAATAAATAGCTTAATTTGTGTTTGATGCTTAATTAGGTTTATTTTGACAAATAATATAGTTATGTTAAATTTATTTTTTAGCATATATGTTTAATTACATTGTTGTATTTTAGATTTTGTGAAAATTTATTTAAGGAATCCGGGAATATAAAATGTGAACTAAATATGAATATAAGTTTTTTTATTTGTGTCATTAGTGAATATAAAATTTATACTAAATAACTTATCTTTAATTTAATTTGTAATGTATGTTGATTTGGATAAATGAAATAGTTGTAAGTAGGTAAGCATGTCTAATATATGTTTTGTTTTGATAAATGGTTTAAGTATGTTTATTTTTTGTTCGATTTGTTGTGTATATTAATTTTTGGTAAGTATGTGAAGAATATTCTTCTTTGAGGTATGGTTAATTTTTTGTATAATTTGTTTGATTTGCTTATTTTATTTTGTGGTTAATAGTTTTTTTTTTTTGGGTTTATTTATTTGGATGAAGTGTGAAATAAATTGTCTAATTTGTGTTTGATGCTTAATTAGGTTTATTATGATAAATTAAATAGTTCTATTAAATTTATTTTTTTGTAATACATGTATATATGTTTAATTACATTGTTGTATGTGTAATATATATATATATATATATATATATATATACATACATATATATATATATATATATCTATATATATATATATATATATATATATATATATGTGTGTGTGTGTGTGTGTGTGTGTGTGTGTATGTGTGTGTGTTTAATTATATTGTTGTTAAATTTATTTTTTTGTAATATATATAAATTTATTAGTGTCATCAGTTGAAGACACTGATGATGATGATGAAGGAGATATGAAATCGCGAAGTGATGATGATGACGATGGCGATGGGTCCAACAATAGTTGATTTAACCTTTTAGTTGTATGGATGTTTATGCATGTCTATGTACTTTTTTTTAATTACAAGCTAGGAAAAACAATTGTTATGTGTACTGTAATTTTTTCACTGACAATACTATGAATGTTTGCAACTGCTATATTTTGTTCTTATTTGTTAGATGTCTTGAGTAAATTGTGCATATTATGACTAATTTTTCATTTAGCATATTTCATTTTTAGATATAAAAATTTGTATTTTGTTACTATTACATATGTTGTTTGTGGTGATCGTGATATATTTAAGTTCTTTATTTTTTAGGAGTAAAAACTTTTTTGGAGCTAAAATTTTTTTTAGTGGAGGGAAAGGGATTTCCGTCGGAATTTCCGACGGAATTTTTCGTCGAAAATTCCAACAGAAATCCCTTCCCTCTGCAAAATGCCTGCACCCTTCGATGGAATCTCCGATGGGGTTATTCTGGTGGAAATCCCGTCGGACGCCGTTAGAACCATCAAACCAAATTCTGCGACGAGGCAATTCTCAATAGGAGTTTTGGCATTGTATTTTTCGTTGGAAAGGCAATTTTCCGTTGAAAATACAACTTTTTCCGTCGGTGATTCTATCACAGATCTGGGGTATATGTTCGGAAAATTTTGAATTTTTCCTCCATTCAATTAGGGGTCCAAAAAACTCTTTGAGAATTTTCTAATAGTTTCCCAATGGAATAATAAGAAATTCTTTGAAATTCCGTTAGAATCGGATGGAAACCGTCGGAAAATCCATCGAAATTCCAGCCAATCTGCCAGAATCCGTCGAAATAAGGTGAATTTTTAGTAGTGGCAATAAAACCTGTACCCATTTAAAACCCACAAAATTCGCCCCATTTAAAACCCAAATGGGTGGTGAAAATGGGTTTTAAATGGGTATGGGGCGGATATTGGAAAATGGGCACGCGTATGGGTATAGCCCTCACCCGCCCCATACTCGTACCCTACCCATTCCCGTTTTTATAATAAGAAAAAAAAAATTTCGATTAATATTTTTCCGGTTTAAGTCTAATCTAAACTGTTCTAACAAAAAAATTAGTCAATAATGTATTTGATTTTACATTTCTAAACAATATATTCTCAAAATATCACAACTTTGCAATCTTATAATAATAAAAACATATATCGTACTTGGTTATGGGTTTTATATGGGTACTAATTTTCATTTTCTATGTGAACCCAAATAAAATTCGCAAACTCGCAAAACCCGATGGGTATGGGTATGAGTTTTATTTTTTAATACCCGATGGGTACGGGTATGGGTTCGATTTTCGAAAACAGGTATGGGTAAGGGTACGGCTCAACCCGTCTCGTACCCACCCTATTGCCATCCCTAGTGGTGGCTTGCACCATGGTAAAAGACTTCCGCTTAAAGGGGAGTGTTGTTGATGTGGTTCAAAAGAGATTCATATGTGTGAGAAAGATTGTTAGAAACATCACACATCAGTGAAGAGTTCTACATCAGAAGTTTTAACAGAAGGATCATAGTATATAAGTCAAGTAGGTTACTTCTTCTGTTGCCAATTATATTAGTTTTAAGATGAAACCTTACTTGAGCTTGTTGTAATCGGCATTGGACGTAGTGAGCTCCCCTTAGATCTCAATCCCCAACACCAAATATTTGAAGGGATGATGTTTCCTTTGTGCAAAACCCATCCCAGACCAGAGCAAACTGTTCAAACACTGCAGCCATGGCCATAATAAAGTTCTCATTAGCTTTACGAAAGAGCATTAGGCCATTTGTAAAGGCAAGGTGGGTAAGTTGCAAGCTTCCGCAATATGTCGTCTATTAAGAAAAATTAGCTCAAGTTTATCAAGTATAGGAAAAATATTCTTCAGGTTTACAAGAATAGGAAATAATTTACCATTGATATTTAAAAAAACAAATTTGTATATCCAATTTTTTTAACCCAAAAAAAAAAAAAAAAAACCTATAGTGACACTCTAATCCCCTGATGTATGACCACAAATGAAGTGGTCCATCACTTCATGAAAATAATAATTTATTATCCTAACATTTTAATGAATTGATAATTTATTCCTCCCTTTAGAAATTATATTTTGAGCGATCAAAATGTGATTATTTTCATCCTAACTATGTACGTTTTTAGTTTTTAATGAAGTTTGGCTCCCTGTATGTAGTATCAATGACAATATCAGGTTCTCGTAATGATAATAGTACCAGTGTAGTTACTAGAAGTTAAGACTTATCAAAACTAACATAGTTTCTTAAAACCGACAGAAAATAACAAAATTGTAGAAATGTTACGGTCAAAACATAAATTCTACAATACTTTGTCAAGAAAGGTGATTAAATTATCAATTCATTGAAACGTCAGGGTACTAATTAATGTTTTTGCAAAGTGGTAGACGACTCCATTCGGTGGCCATACCTCAGAATATTAAGGTGTCAATATTTCTTAAAAACAAAAGTGAATATTTTTTGAACTTCAACGAATGACCTGTTCTCTTCTATTAAAAAAGGCGTTCTTTTCTTAACATTATCAAAGTACCTTCCTTTTATATTAACTAGTTAGGTGGGTATAGCTGACCTAGGGTTTGAGAGTGGTTCAGCGTGATGTTCACATATATATTTTTTGAAATAAAATATAACGATTTAATTAATAATACTTTAAACGGTACTTACAATGAAAATTGTGAATGAACAATTATAGATCTAAAATATAAATATGAAGTTCAAGTTCAACTTTCAAATAACTAATATAAATCCTACTGATGTTCGGCTTCAAAATTACGACAATCTTGTCATGAATAATCTTTGATGGATTTGTATCTTTACTTTTGATGGACGACCTCACAATCTGTGCTACAGCGATTTGAAAATTAATCATCGTTTAATGTTTTAGACCGAACCAATTGAGCACAACACTCATAGAAAAAGAGATTAATAATACTCCTATAAAAGGATAAAATAAAGTGTTTACATACAAAGAGAAATACTTTATTTGCTGAAAAACTAGTATTAAACTATCATTTGGCATAGAAATCAATTAAAACGGAGCTTATAATCAACAAAAAAAGTCAATGGCGGCTCTCTTCAAAGGGGTGGAGGCTAGAATTTTTTAGGCGGAGAGGAGAGAAATGAGAGAGATGGTATTCCTAAGATATTGTTATATCGTGAGGTTGATATTAGAAAGAAAGAAAGTAGTAAAATTAGTGAAAAATACAGCCCACTTAACTTTAAGTACAAGCACAATTTAGTAATTTTAGGGAAATCTGAGGTGCAGTTGATGATGACGTAGGACAAAGGAGTGGGTTTATCTGACAGCTGGTACGCAACACCTGACGTCCTCCTCTTGGAATGGCCCCACCTGCAAGAAGGGAAAACCTGCGTTGTGGACTGGGGAACGCCTTTCTGACGGTCAAGTCAATTCAGGGTCCAAGTTAAGGTCAAATGAGAGAGAGAATACAATAAGAGTTCGGTGTATCTACTTGCCAACCCTTTCCCTGATGAAGGTAGGCAACTATTTATAGTCCCTTCGAAAAAAGGGTAAAACAGTAATCTTACCTGCAGCGCCCGCATGGGTCGCCGGTCTCGGCATGGAAGGGCCCAAGGGGGAGCCCCTAGGTTGCGTCTCGGGGCCCCTTATCTCAGATATGGGCTCGGGGAAGCCCCTAGGAGGGTGTCTTAGGGCCCATTATCCCAGATATAGGCCTTGTCCGTGGGTTCGACTCGGCTAAGCCCATTTAGGAGAAAGCAGATTTTTTCCAATCACTTAGCCCCCCACATTTTACCTGTACGTCGAGTCAGGTGAGTAGTCAGGTAGAATGTGGAGCACTGTCAATGGTCGGCATGTATCCCGGGGGCTTTGGAAATTGGGCCCTTGTAACGGACGGCCCAGGGGCCACCGTCCATAGTTGCACAGGTTTCGAGGCCTAGACGGTAGTCTTATGAAAATGCCTTTCCTCTACTATAAAAGGCAACTAGCGGGGAGAGGGTGTTTCGTCCTTCTTTATTTAGTAATAATCGTTATTTGGTGTTCACGGCTTTCCCGCGCTCCCTTGATACTAAGGCGATGGCTGAGTATGTCACCCGCCATTTTGCTTGGGACCAACGTGGGATTGCCTTTCCCCCGTCGCCTCTCTCAAAAGACTTTTAGGCCTTATGTCTGAGCTTTGAGCTGGCTGTGTCTAAGGAGGCCGCCGAGTACTACGAACTCCCAGAGCTGCCTCAGATGATCTTCTGTGCGATGCTTCTGAACGAGGCCGAAAGGCTTGGGGTCTTGCAAGGATGAGCGCTTCGATCTTGGGAGACAACCCTCGTTGAGCTCCGTTGAAGCACCTTCGAATCATAGGTCTGACTGTATGCTGACCGGATTTTTGAAGCTCGATTCCATCCAAAGGCCCGAGCGGGGGAGAGTTCTGGAGCTGGTCGACAAGAAGAGGGCTCAGAGGTGGAGCCGGAGGATGAGGGCTCAGCCATTGAGAGGGCAGTCTCTCCTTAGGATGGTGGCGAGTAGGGGTGAGGCCGTTAAGCCTATGAGTGTGCGGCCTGCCCTAACTAATGCTCTTGCTTTTCTCCTTTCCTTTTCTTCTTCTTTTTTTTCATTTTTTTTAATGATGTATTGCCTATCCCAACAGTAATAAAAGGCCGTGCTTTCTTATCCTTCTAAATTATCGTTACTTTGCTCATACTGGTCTCAATTTGTACTGACTGGATGGCCACATGTCTGAGGTGAATTGGCCACTAGGCTCTTGGGAATTTTCAGCTCTCACTATCTCCCTTCTATAAATACAACTTCATTCTCCTACATAAGATGTTCGGGTATTCATCTTTCTAAAGGAAGTGTTATAAAGTATAGAGAGAGCGATCGGTACACCTATTTTCCCTTGTTATTATGGCGTTCCCTCCTATTTACAACACTAGGAAGATGGACGATTACGTGAGGGAATCCTTTGTTTGGTGCTGGAGGAGAGCTTCATGTTCACCTCGTCCCCTTCCCGAAGACTTTCACGCCCTATGCCCATGCTTTTTGTTGTCCAAAGCCGAAGGTGCGGTGGCTGACTTTAAGCTCCCTGAAATGGTACAGGTGACATTCTACGTCATGTTGTTGTGCACGGCTTTATGGCTGAGGGTCTGAAATCGGCCCTGGTGGGTCTGAGGTGGTCAAGTTTTGAGGTTTGGATGAGCTGTGTCGATCACAAACTCAGGGAAGCGTAGCTCCGGCGGCTGTTCATTAAAGTGGAAGCCTGTGGTCCCCTGGACAGCCAGGAGGAAGGCTCTGGATTGAACGGCCCCTCGGTCCCCTCAAGTGACGAGGAGTAGCCTTAGTTTTGTTTCAAATCTTCTCTTGTATCGCCCCCTCTTCTTTTTTTTTAAGGCCGCCCCTCGTGGGGGCTTTAGATAATAAAATGGTATTTCTTTAACACGACGAATCGTCTCTTTTCCGCCTTGAATGACGCTCCGCGTTGCATGATTTGGCTTTAAAGAATGCTTGCGTTTTACCCTTTAAGTCAAGACTTCGGGTTGTGGGAGCCATGTGGCGAGGTTGGGGCGGCTAGCTACTCCCCTCGGGAGTTATACCCCCTCGAACATTGGTCCCCTTCTCTATAAAGGGTGGTGTAATTTCCGTAGGACTTCATACTTTCCTTTGTAAACAAAAACGAGATAAGAGAAAGAAAATGGATCGAGGTCTCTTTCCCAATTTTGCCAACACCGAGTAGGCAGCCGAATACATTCGTGATCACTTTCAATGGTCGTTAAAGGATCCCTCGGACCCGGGCCCCAGGCCGCTATCCTCGGACTACCTCAGCCTGTGCCCCCGTTTTGACCTCGAGGTGGCGAGGCGATATGCCTATGATTCCAACCTTCCGGAGATGGTGCCGGCAATCTTTTACGCCATTGCTATAGATGATGCCACCGAACTGGGCCCGTAGGCTTACTATGGATGTCGTGATGTGGGCCACGCTAAAGTTGGACTGGGGCCCTGTGGAAGCTTGGATCAGGGATGACGATCAAAGGCTCCGAAGAGCACAAGCTGCTCGTCCAGCGGATTCCCCGACAAACCCTGTGCTGGCAGGCGGTCCCTCCAAGGGGAGGATGTCCTTTTTTCCTTCTTTCCATGATACCGTATAGGCGGTGGAGTATGTGAGGGACAACCTTCACTGGACCAAGAGGGAAATGTTAAGCCTTCGTCTGAATTTGCTCCCTTGGAATTTCTCGGCGTACTACCCCGAATTCAACCACATCATGGCAATGTAATTTGCACATGCTACCCATATCTCTGAGATGGGCAAGTCGTCTAATATGCGATGGTGATCAATGACGCAGCAAGGCTATGGCTCATCAGGTAGGAGACTGGAGAGAGCTTGATGTCGGACCTACGGAAGCTGAGGTGGGATGTCATTGAAGCGTGGCTATTGTCCATTAGGGACAAGCTTAGGGATGCCCAGCGAAGACTTTGGGCTGGAGGGATGCGCCTCACTCCCCTTTGTTGGTGGAGGAGGAGTAGGCATAGGTTTTTTTTGTTATATTTTCGTTTTGAGCTTGTATTGACCTAACTATCGTAATAAAAGATCCTTGTATGACTTGCCTCTTTGCATTTGTTCGCTTGTGTCCATATGTTATGAAAGGCTATAAGGTCTTGCTGTGTGACCCTTAGCCTTCTATGGGGCTAAGAGTGTGGCGATTGGCCATAAGGCCGTACTTAGGGACCCTTAGCCCCCAGTAGGGCTAAGAGTGTAGCAACCCGCCATGAGGCCATGCTTGAGGACTCTTAGCCCCCCCATTGGGGTGAAGAGTGGAGCCGCCAGCCTTAAGGACGTGCTAAGGGACCCTTAGTTCCTATTGGGGTAGGGGCACAGTGACCGGCCATAAGGTCGTACCTAGGGACCCTTAGCCCCTATTGGGGCCAAGAGTGTAGCGATCGGCCATAAAGTCGTGCTTGAGGACCCTTAGCCCCCATTGGGACTAAGAGTATAGCGACCGGCCGTAAGGCCGTGCTCAAGGACTAAGAGTAGAGCAGCTGGCCTCAAGGCCATGCTGAAGGACCCTTAGCCCCCCTTAGGGCTAGGAGTGTAGTGACCGGCCATAAGGCTGTGCCTAGGAACCCTTAGGCCCCACTGGGGCCAAGGGTGTAGTGATCGGCCATAAGGCCATGTCTCGGGACCCTTACCCCTATTGGGGCTAAGCGTATGGCGATCGGCCATTAGGCCATGCTCATGGGCTCTTAGCCCATATTAGGACCAAGAGTGCATAGTGACCGACCACAAGGCCGTGCTCAGGGACCCTTAGCCCTTATTAAGGCTAAGAGCATAGTGACCGGCCGTAAGGCTGTGCTTGGGACGCCCAGCCCCTAGGACCAGGCGTGTTGCGATTGTCCGCTAGGAAGTGTACTCAGAGGTTTATTCTCTCACGAGGTCCAGGGTTTTTTGCCGATGACGAGGCGATAACAAGTCACCATGTGGCATCGGTTGGGAAGAGCTATGCCTATTGGGGGTTACCGGGAGGTGTGTCTTGCCTTTTTGTTCTATATAGGGGTGAGGATTCGGTAGAAGGGGTGATCACTGCAGATTTCAACCACCTAGAGAGAGAAATGATTTCTAGAGAGAGAAGCTCTGCACCTCTTTCCCACACTGCATTCAAATTCACTGTTAGCATCTCAAGCTTCTCCTTTGTATCTTTAAAGGTTTGCTTGAGTATTCATCCTCCCTTCAAACAGCTTCCTTGAATCTTCATCTTCCATAGGTACACCCTCGTGCCCCTTCGAAGCATTGTTTGTTGTTCTTATACATTATGTCATCCTCTTGCTCATCCAGTAGGGACGTTCCTGAGGGGTTGGCCAACCCCCAAGTGAAGGGCTGACACCCATAATTTCCTAGCCTCCTGGCCTTTATTGATGGCCGGATGGTGGCCGGCGTCCCCCGAAAGAATAAATGTAGGGAACCCAAAAAGATTCCCTATACGTTGCCTCTTTTTGAACCGGACACTCCCTTGTGATCTAGCTGCGAATACTCCTCCACCCCCAGTGTCCTCAGTCCAGAGGTGGAGGTGACATATCCCTGGGAGATCACTGTAGCTAATTATATGCCTGATTTTCAAGTTCGACGAATGACAACGACTAAGTCTACCCCCCACATCAAGTCTCCCGACGAGCTGCTAGCTGAGGGTGCACAAGGTAATCCCTATTCAGCTCCATCCTCACCCAAGCTGGGGGCCGAAGTGGTCTCCAATAGTTCTAGCTCTACCTCAAGAGGGGCCTCCTCCAGCTCCTCTTCTGACAGTTCGCCGAGGAGTTCGTCCTCGAAAGGGGCGTCAATTAGCTCCTCATCTCCTGAAGGGCCGTCGGCTCCGGGCAAGTTGGCGCTTAAGAGAAAAGTCGTGCGCCTGAAGGATTAGTGACAGAGATTGTGGCAGAAGGGCCAGAGTTCCCCGGGGCCCCAACCCGCACGGATCCACAGGATGGTCCAGGCAGTCACTTTCCTGACCCGAAGATCGTCCCTATGTTAAAGAGGTCAGCCCTCGAGAAGCAGTACCTTCTGCCTGCCAGGTATACCTTCATGATCACCGACGCCGAACCGCCCACAAAATGTATAGCTATTTGCGCGACTCTTAACCATGGTCTCTGGTTTCCTCTTCATCCGGTGATTGAAAAGATCTTAACCAAGTATAAGCTGGTGCCCACGCAGGTTGTGCTCACATCATGACACAACATTTGCTTCTTCATCGCAACTTGTGAGTTGCGCGGCTTCACTTGCTTAGCACAGGTGTTTAGCCTCATGCATACCGTTCAAAGGGCTCCCAAGGAGACCGGGGACCTAGGGTGGCATTGCTTTAACAATAGGTCGGGCTTCATAACAGCCATTGAGAAGAAATCAAAAGTGAAGTACCGGAAGTATGACTTCCTCTTCGTGTGTTGGGAGTCAGGTTAAAGAGATGTTCCTGATTGGAACGAGGGCAAACCTGTGAGGAACCTCTTTGGGGAGCCCACGACCGAGGAGAGAAAGACGGCCCGATACTTGCAGTTTTACATACGGGAGGATGATAAGCCTCGGCCTATCCCTAAGTTTATAGCTCAAACAATTGAGTCTGTGAAGGTCCTGAGAGGAGGAAGAGCAAGTCCAGTGATAGGGAGCCTTTGAATTGGCTCTCCAAGTTAAAGTTGTTTGCGAACGATTTCTTTCTCGCCGCCGCCGGCCTTTTGATCCTTAAGAACTATTCCAAGGGTATTTGGTCGTCCTAATGCTAGTCATCTTTATGTTTAGTGCTGACCTGACTTCCCTTTTGTTTTATGTAGAGCAAGCAAGGGGAAGGTTGACGGTCTTCGAGATTAGGGATGCCACTTCGGAGCAAGTGGTAGCTGATGCCGAGCACCGGTGAGAAGAGGAAAGGCAGTGCCTCATCACCGAACAAGCCAAGAAGGTACAATTTATAACCTTGTTTGTCCCCCCTTTCTTGTCATCCCTGGATTTACTAAGTCATTTTCTTCACAGGCACCCTCCCTCATTTCGCGCGGGAAGAAGCCCGCCATCAGCTTACCGGTCCAGAAGCGATAACGGACTGAGGGCCGTCCGGATGAGGCCGCGGCCTCCACCTCTTCGCAGGCGGGGTAAGCGGGGGCCGGACAGTCTGTCCCTCAGCGATTGGGAAGTCGGTCATCTGGGGATCGCAGTCCCGGCCTTTAGGAACAAGCCGCCCCTTCTAAAACCGTAGGGGCCACTTCCCAAGCTGCCGGCGGTTCCCGCCTAATCACCCAGCGAGCATCCACCAGCTTCATCAAGGCAGATTCCGCTCCCAAGTTCTTACTCGTACAGGACCTAGTTAAGTTTTGGGACTTGGTCACTCCCGGAGATTCGGATCCCCTAATAGCCACTGAGGAGAAAGTAGTAATGGTTGAGGCATTCGCTCGGGGGGGGGTGAGAGCTGCGAGGGAATGCCAGCTAAAGTAGGCGCTTGCAAAGGCCGAGGCTGATGCGGCCGTGGGGGCGGAAAGGGTGGCCCAGGCCAAGGAGCAAGGTTACCAGCAGGGCCACGCTGATACCCGCGGGTATTTAAGCAAAGTCTTGGTGACGTTGGCCCAAGAGTTTCAGGAAGATAGCTATTTTCAGGCTTACCTCCACTATGTGGACGAGCGTCAGGGGGCTGCAGATGCAGGCCGTGACCCTAAGGATGTGGAGTTTATCCATCGTTCCGGCGCTGGTGAAGACGCAGAGGATGAGGCCACAACCCCTTAGATGCTGAGGGCGGGGCTTCTGAGGAGAAGGGGCATGAGGATAGTGGAGAGCCCGATATGTAGCCCCCCTCCTTTTTTCTTGTATGCTCATTTTCTTTTCTTTTTCTTTTTTTTAGAGGTTGTACTATTATTTTACTAATGAAAGAACTTTCACTTCTGTTTTCCAGCTTCTTTCGTTATTCATTCTTCTGCTTCCTACTTGTTCTTTCATTTCAGCTTGTATTTTTGTTCTTCCTGCACCGTTAGGGTAGCAGCCCCCAAGCGAAAGAACAAAGGATGCATTATTCTGTTGAGGAACTCATGCCTCGTATTTGGACTAGCTGGAAAGGCATGGTCACCTATCCCTTAGCCTCCATTGGAGCTAAGACTGTAGTGACCGGCCACAGGGCCGTGCTTGAGGACCTTTAGCCCCTTTTGGGGCTAAGAGTGTAGGGACTAGCCGCAAGGCCGTGCTCAGGGACTCTTAGCCCCCATTGGGGCTAAGAGGGTAGCAACCAGCCCTGAGGCCGTACTTAGGGACCCTTAGCCCCCATTGGAGTTAAAAGTGCAGCGACCGACCATGAGGTTGTGCTCAAGGACCCTTAGCCCCCAGTAGGGCTAAGAGTATAGCAACCGGCCATGAGGCCATGCTCAAGGACCCTTAGCCACCAGTGGGGCTAAGAGTGTAGCAACCAGCCATAGGGTTGTGCTCAAGGACCCTTAGCCCCTTTTGGGGCTAAGAGTGCAGTGATCAGCTATAAGGTCGTGCTCAAGGACCACTAGTCCCGTTGGGGCTAAAAGTG
Organism: Carnegiea gigantea; assembly: GCA_029747015.1. Classification (NCBI taxonomy): domain Eukaryota; kingdom Viridiplantae; phylum Streptophyta; class Magnoliopsida; order Caryophyllales; family Cactaceae; genus Carnegiea; species Carnegiea gigantea. The sequence continues at coordinate 56,183 of JAKOGI010001795.1, forward strand.
TAGCGACCGACCATGAGGCCATGCTTGAGGACCGTTGGCCCCCATTGGGGCTAAGAGTACAGCAACCATCTATAAGGCCCTGCTCAGGGACCCTTAGCTCCCAGTGGGGTTAAGAGCGTAGCGACGAGCCATAAGGTCGTGCTCAGGGACCCTTAGCCCCCATTGGGACAAAGAGTGCAGCGATCGGCTATGAGGCTGTGCTCAGGGACCCTTAGCCCCCATTAGGGCAAAGAGTGCAGCGACCGGCCATAAGGACGTGCTTGAGGACCCTTAGCCACTAGTGGGGCTAAGAGTATAGCGACCGGCCATAGAGCGGTGCTTAAGGACCCTTAGCCCCTTTTGGGGCTAAGAGTGTAGCTACCGGCCGTAAGGCCGTGCTCAAAGACGCTTAGTCCCGTTGGGACTAAGAGTGTTGCAATCGGCCATGAGGCTGTGCTTGAGGATCCTTAGCCCCCATTTGGACCAAGAGTGTAGCGACCAGCTATAAGGCCATACTTTGGGACCCTTAGCCCCCAGTGGGGCTAAGAGCGTAACGACGAGCCATAAGGCCGTGCTCAGGGATCCTTAGCCTCAATTGCGGCTAAGAGTGTAGCGACCGGCCATGAGGCTGTGCTCAGGGACCCTTAGCCCCCATTGGGGCTAAGCGTGTAGCGACCGGCCATAAGGCTGTACTTGGGGACCCTTAGCCCCCATTGGGGCTAAGAGTGTAGTGACTAGCCATGAGGCTGTGCTTGAGGACCCTTACCCCCCAGTGGGGCTAAAAGTGTAGCGACCGGCCATGAGGCCGTGCTTAGGGACCCTTAGCCCCCATTGGGCTAAGAGTGTAATAACCGACCACAAGGCCGTGCTTAGGGACCCTTAGCTCCCATTGGGGCTAAGAGTATAGCGATCGGCTAGAAGGTCGTGCTCAGAGAGAAAAAAGGGTTGCTTATGAGTGCAAAAGTGGCCGCCGTGGGCTTCTGACTTTATTGCTTGTAATTAAAATGTACATGTCTGTTGGAGACAGAGAAAAAGCGTGAGCCTAGGTATGGTATTTCCGCAGGTTACTGCTATGCCAGGTCCGTGGAATAGGGTGCCGTTGATGGTCTCTAGTCGACATGTCCCGAGGGTGGACTTGTGAAGCAACTTTGTATGGGCCTTCCCAGTTGCCAATTAGTTTTCCATGTTCCCACGCCTGGGCTATAGCCTCCATGCACCAAAGGATGAGGTCGCCCACCTGAATTAACTGCACTTGCACCGCGCGGTTGTGGAGGCGTGTGATGCATAGTTTATAGAGAGCTTCTCGAATGAGAGCGTCGCCTCGGATAAAGGAGAGGAGGTCAAGGGCTTCGCGGAGTACTGCATTGTTCAACTCCTCTTGGAAAGTTGTCAACCGGTGAGTGTGAAGGGTAACCTCAACGGGTAAAATAGCCTCAGATCCATAGGCTAACATAAAAGGGGTTTCACCCCTAACGGTTTTCTTAGTGGTGTGTAGGGACCATAGGAGCCGTACAATTCGTCCGCCCATTTGCCTCTTGCGTCGTCAAGCTTCTTCTGCAAGCCATGGAGGATAGAATTATCTGCCTTAGCTTGGTCGTTGGTCTGAGGGTAAGCCATAGCAGTAAACCGCGCCTGGCAGCCCAAGTTGCTGAGATAGTCCGTGAGTTTACTGGTATTGAACTGCCTGCCGTTATCAAAAATGATGGCGCGAGGAATGTCGAAGTGGGTGATAATGTTTCGCAAAATGAACCTTCGCACTTTAGCGGTGGTTATAGAGGCTACGGCCTCGGCCTCTATCCATTTGGTGAAGCAGTCAACCACAACAAAAAGGTACTTGTGTTGCCCCGTAGCCTTGGGGAAAGGTCCGAGGATATCCATTCCCCATGTGGCGAACGGCTGGGGTCTGACGATTGGCGTCATGGGGTAGAGGGGACTCGTCGGATGGGCGCGAACTTCTGGTATTTGTCACATGTCCGTACTAGTGTCATTGCATCTTCTAACAAGCTGGGCTAGTAATAGCCAGTTCGAATGGCCGTAACAGCTAGGGCGCAGCCTCTAGTAAGTGTGCTACAAATGCCTTCATGCACCTCTTCTAATACCTTTCTCCCGTCTCCTGGGTCACACAACGTAGGAGAGGCCGAGCGAAAGATCTCTTGTATAAGGTCCCCTCGTATAGGATAAACCAGTTCGACCTCTTCTTCACTTTATCCGCTTCTTTAGGATGCGGGGGCAGGATACCATCAGTGAGGTACGCACGGATAGGATTCATCCATGTTGAGCTTCTGTCTAACCATAGCACTTCATGCAGATTGATGCTCCTCTTCGTTAGGGTTTCCCACTGAATGTTTTTGGGTTTCCCGTCATCGGATGATCTCGCCAGTTTAGGCAAGGCATCAGCCTGTCAGTTCTTTGAGCGAGGGATGTGCGTGATTACAAAATGCTTTAGTAACTTAGTAGCCTCCCGTGCCCATCAAACATAAGCGGCCATAGTGTTATCCTTTGCTTCATATGCACCGTTAAGCTGGCTGACAACTAACTGGGAGTCAGAGAAGGCTTGGACAGAATCGGACCTGCAGTGTAACGGCGCTCTATTCCTATGATAAGGGCTTCATACTCGGCTTTGTTATTGGATGCCTTAAACATGAACTTTAGAGCATGCTCGTATCGTGCCCCGGTGGGACTTTCAATGATGATGTCGGCCCCACTGCCATCCTTAGTGGACGAGTCGTCCACGTATAGGATCTAGGGCCGCAGGCGCAAATCCCCCTCTTCAGCAGGCGTGATGTTCTCAGTCAGGAAGTTAGCCAACGCCTGGGTTTTGATGGCTCTCCGCGGTTCAAAGGTTGGGTGATAGCCGGAGAGTTCGACGACTCATTTCAAGAGCCGCCTCGAGGCATCTAACTTCTGAAGGACGTTCTTCAAGGGTTGATCTGTTAAGACTAAGATCTTGTGAGCCACAAAGTAGGGGCTCAGCTTTTGACTGGCCATCACTAAGGCATACACAAACTTCTCAATGAGAGGGTAGTTTCACTTCTGTCCCTATGCATAGGGATCTGCTCCTTTGCCCTTTCTACTATGAGAATAGTGCTGACTACGTGCTCTGAGATAACCAAATATAGTACCAAGATTTCCTCTTTCAAAGGATTGGCGATTTTGGGCAATTGAGCCAGGTAGGTCTTCAAAGCCTGGAAGGCCTTGTCCACCTGCTGGTCCCAACTGAAGTTGGCCCACTGCCGTAGGACGTGGAAAAACGGTTGACACTTATCGGAGAACCGGGACATAAATCGACCCAAGGCGGCTATGCAGCCGATTAGGCATTGCACTTTCTTATATTCCGAGGCGGCTTCATGTCGAAGATGGCCTGGATTTTGTCTAGGTTAGCCTCGATTCCGCGGTTGCTGATCATAAAGTCGAGATACTTGCCAGATTGTAACCCAAAGACGCACTTCTTTGGGTTAAACTTCATGCTGAATGCCCGTAGTATGTCAAATGTCTTCCTCAAATCATCGTCATGATCCCCCTCGGTCTTGCTTTTTATGATCATATCATCCACATAGGATTCCATGGTCCAGCCAATGAGGGGCTCGAACAGTTTGTTCACCAAGCGCTGGTAGGTGGCCCCTGCGTTCTTTAATCTATAGGGCATCATCTTATAACAGTGGAGGCCGCGATCCGTGATTAACGCCGTCTTTTCTTGATCTTCTGGGTAAAGGGGCATCTGGTAATAAGGCGTCCATGAAGCTCAATAAGGCATGTTCGGCCGTGGCATCCACCAACTTGTCAATTTTCGGCAGTGGGTAGCTATCCTTCGGGCAAGCCTTATTCAGATTTGTGAACGCACATTCTCCAAGTCCCATTGGCTTTTTTCACTAATACCACATTCGAGATCCATTCAGGGTATTAGTATTCTCGAATGAACCCAGCCTCCAGCATCTGCGCTTTAGTATTGGCAGCGGCCGTTCTCTCTGGGCCTATATGGTGCTTTTTTGGATGATCGGCCTATGACGAGGGTGCATGTTCAGCCGTTGTTCCATCACAGTTGGGGCGACGCCAAGCATCTCTTCAGGTCCGAACGCGAAGACATCTTTATACTTCCGTAAGAGGGAGAGCAGGGATTGCCGATCAAGGGTTGTGATATCTTGACCCAGCTGAACGGTGCACTCGGGCCGTTCTTCTTCAAGCAGAACTTGATCCACCTTGCCCGTGGCCTCTGGCCGAGGCCGTAGGGGTTCTGCTGAGGCGAGGGTATGGATGACCAAGGCTTCCGGGACCACGGTGGCAGGTCCAGTCTTCGCCAGCTTCTCCGCCGGGGGTAGCCCATCCGGTCCGTGCTCCCTCACTCGCTCTACCAAGGGTCGGATGCTCACCAAGTAACACTTCCGAGCCGTCTGTTGGTCCCTATGTATTTCACCAGTGCTGCCGTCATCAGCATCGAATTGAAGTTGAAGGAGATATGGGGCGATGACGGCCTTTACCTTATGGAGGGTCGAACGCCCTAGGATCACATTATAGGCCGTGGCCACATCAACGACCAAAAAGTCGACCTCTAGGTTCTTGGACCTAAGTTTATTACCAAAGCACACCGGAAGGCGGATCATCCCCATGGGGTTCACCTCCTGTCCACCGAAGCCCAGGATAGGGTGCACTAAGGGGACGATGTCACTTCTTGGGTGTGTAAGTTTCTTCAGACAGTCCTAGGTTATGATGTCAACTGAGATTCCCGTGTCGATCAGAATTCACCAAACAATTGCGCTTGCTATCTTCATCTCAACGACCAAAGGGTCGTTATGGGAATAAGCGAGTCGTGAAGCTTCCTTTCTGCCAAACACCATTGTGGGCACTGTTACACGGGGTCCTTGCTCTGTGGTAAGCACTTGCTGTGCACTTCTGAGCTGAGATTTCTAAGCTGATCGAGTTGTCCCCCCCCCCCACATAACCCCTAGCTATTGTGGCCACAACCTCCGTCGAGCACTCCTAATCCCGTGGCTGGGGTTGAGCAGGCTCCTGCTCTCGTCGAAAGGAACTGCGATCCTCTCTTTAGGAATCGGTCAATCTGACCCTTGTCTGCCAATTCATGAAGGGCTTTCTTCAACTCTCGGCATTCAGTCGTGGTGTGTCCACTCCGTTTGTGGAACTCATAGTACTTCCTGGCATTCTGCAGCTTAGGAGGCGCAGTCATATGGGGCGGTCTTGGGAGCATGAGATGTCCTCTAACCTCCATGAGGATACTCCTGGCATCGGTGGTAAATCGGGGGTCGACTGCCTCGAACTGCGGCCTCCTTTCTCGAGAGCCGGGATTTCTATCACCGCGGTTGAAATTCTTATCCCCTGGGACCTTACCCTTCTTCAGGACGTCGGAACTGTTGGCACAGATCTCAGTAGCTCGAATAAAGTCTGCGGCGTTCCTCAGGGCATTGGCCAACGTCGTCTCCTTTTGTTCAACCAAGGAAAACTTAAAATGGCCACAAGACCGTTCAAGAAGGATGTGTATGCCACCCTGTCCTCCAAGTTTGAAATCAGCACTGTCTCCTGGTGAAAGCTCTTGACAAACTCGGCGAGGGACTCCTGTGGCCCTTGCTTGATTTTTGACAGGTGGATACTAGTTCTCCTCTCCTTCCGGCTGGCAATGAATTGGCTAACAAATTTGTTAGCCAGGTCTTGTAAAAAACTGATGCTCCCCGGTGGCAGACCATTAAACCATGATTGCGCCATTCCCTTTAAGATGGCCGGGAAATAGCTGCAGCAAGCGACATCATCTACGTCCTGCACCTACATCTATGCCTTGTAGACCTCCAGATGCTCTTCAAGGTCTATCGTCCCATCATAAAGGTCTACCATAGGCATCTTAACTTTCCCACAGCGCGGAGCATTGATTATTTTGACGCTGAACGGGATAGAGAAGGGGAGAGCAATTAGCCAAGCGGCCATTCCCGACACCTTGATGGGGGTTTTAGGATGATGCTCAACCTCAACAACAGAATGACTCACCTTTTCTCGGCTATGCCTTGAAGTTCTGGGGGGAGACCTGTCCCTACGGCGTGGCTCCTGACCGCGTATCTCCCTTAGGGGTGGACTCCGGGTGCACTCTCGATGGGTGCGGCGCTCTGGGCTGGGCCAGCGCCTGCCAGAGACCTCTCCTCGAGGCTTGGAAATCTGTTCTTGCTCCTCGAACCAGGCGGTCCGTCTGGAATGGGTTGCATAGAGTGTAAAAGCAGTCGCTGATTTGACCGTTGCCCCCTACGTGGGGCGGCCGGGGGCTCCCGTTGTCGCGGGTCGACCTAGCTGCTCCGTGTAGGGCCGACCGCTTCGGTCTAATCGAGACCCTTCTCACCTTCGCTCTATGTAACGGGGAGACGGTATCCGCTCCGGCCGGTGGGAGGGCTCGCCTCCATGAGTCGGTATGTAGTCAAAGTGGGGAAGAGGCCTGGCCGAGTTAGCCGCCTCCATAGCTCTTCTGACTTGCTTTGAAACCTAACGAGTGATGGCGTCCGTCATGGTGGACATGAAGTTTTTCAGGGCGTACACCGTGACGTACGTTTCTCGATCAGGAGGAGAGGGGCTAATCGCTCGAGGGTTTGCCCGTGAACTCTTCGAAGCATCCTACAGCTCATGAGGCGCAGATGTGTTAACCGTGGAGGCCTTATCCCTGTGAGTTCGTGCCCGTGTTGCTTCGCTCACTACCATCGCTACCGTTCCTTCCCCACAACGGCGCCAATCTGATTCCGGAAGAAATCTGAGGTGCGGTTGATGATGATATGGGACGAAGGAGCGGGTTTATCTGACAACTGGTGCGCAACACCTGACATCCTCTTCTTGGAACAACCCCACCTACAAAAAGGGCAACCCCGGGTTGTGGATCGGGAACGCCTCTCCGACGGTCAAGTCAATTGAGGGTCCAAGTCAAGGGTCAAAAGAGAGAGAGAACACAATAAGAGTTCAGTGTATCTACTCGTCAACTCTTTTTCCGATGAACGTAGGCGACTATTTATAGTCTCTTCGGAAAAAGAGTAAAACAGTAATCGTACCTGGAGCTCCCGCGTGGTCCGCCAGTCTCGGCATGGAACGGCCCTAGGGGGAGCCCTTAGGGTTGCGTCTTGGGGCCCCTTATCTCAGATATGGGTCTAAGGGGGTGTCTTAGGGCCCATTATCCCAGATACAGGCCTTATCTCTGTGGGTCCGACTCGGCTAGGCTCATTTAGGAGAAACCCGATTTTTCCCAATCAAGGGTCAATAAATTTATTTTCTTCAAGTATCACTAAATTTGCCAATTATTTTTCTTTTTTATAGGCCCAGAACATTATTTTATCGAAGCTCAATAAATCTATTAACTAATTTCATCAATTGCGTGATATCTTGCACGGGTTACATTGTTTGGAAGATTTGTTCCTCTCCGTTCTGTCCTTTCTATCCTAATAACTGGTGGCCAGGAAGATGATTGTCTAGATGAGTTTTTATTTGATCATGCGAAATGACAAATATTTTATTACAAGATACTTCTAGGGCTACCAAAAATTGATCCGATCCGATTACCCGAATTTATCCAACCTGAAAAAAATCGGATATGATCACAAAATTTTTGTCCGAATTTAAAATTCGAATAATTGGTCATGTCCGAATTTAAATCCGGATCGGGCTCGGATTTGGGCATTCGGATTCGGGTTGTCTGGGATTTTAAAGTATTTCGGGTTTGGATAAATTAGGACAATCGGACAACCGGGTTCAGACATTGGATAACTAGGTTTATATATAATTTTGATACAAATTCTCTAGAAAAATTTATAAAAATAGTTTTGGACAATCGGGTCCGGACGTTGAAAAATCGGGTTCGGGTTCGGTCACACGAAATTTTGGTCAAAATGTCCAAAAATCATATCACAAATTCGGACATTCGGACAATCGGGTCGGGACATCGGACATCCGTGTTCAGGTTCAGAGTGTTTAGTTTATAATTTGAACAGGATTTGGTTAGGAAGTTTTTGTCCGAATGTCCAATTTACCCGAACCTAAATCGATCTGAACCCGTATTTTTGTTAGTCATAGATAGTCCTCATGGGTAAAATTGATTTAATTAAGATGTTATTTTATACTTGTTGGCATTGTTGATGAATACTAAAACTTTATAATTGGCAATTAACAGCAATTATTAAAAAGTTTTGTGATTTTAAATCATATCACTATTAATTTATATTCAAACAAAACACTTAATAAGTAATTTGCTATAGGATATATATACTCATTGATTTATTTGATTATAAGCTCCTCGTGGCAAATATCGAACAAGCGAAGCTTTGTGATATGTGGGTTTATCTCTGGCCCCTTCGCAGGTGCCCCACGAAAGTAGGGAATACGACTCTAAAGCATGGTCACGAGGTCTGCTGGATTTAGACATAAAGTCGGTTGCGCCATACATGGAAAGAAGATAATATCAATGACGCAAGCGGCAACACCAATTTCTCAAGAAGTTTTACAATGGAATTTCATTAGAATAGCTTTTTTTTTTTTTTTTTTTAAAGCTTTGGAGGTACTGTTCACTGCCACTGATCTACTTCACTTTAGAGTAGTCTATTCACTTGAGGGGTACAATTGATTCGACATATTTTAAAACCCCAAAATTCAAATGGATACCAAATTCTAGTGCTTCATAGAGACTGCGAACGCCATACTCTTTACAAGCATGATCCTCAAAGTCATATGAAACTAGCTGTCCTTTGTCATCACAAAAGAATATTTGGTCATCAACCGGAATTCCAATACATCTCAGCCTATCAAAGGGTCCAAAAGATTGTAGCATGGTCCAAGAATCTTCAACACCATATTCTTTCATTACCCAAACCTCAACAGTGCCTAGGGAATTCCTGTCAAAATCAACAGAACTAAGGACAGTAGTTACGGTACCTTCAAGGATCCATACACTTCGTTGATTGTGACTTGTTGAAGAATGAGAAGGTCCCCTTACCAATTGAAATGACTCATCCGCCATGTTAAATGCAAGAATACCATCAATATTCCACTGCCAATTGCAGGACCAATGAAATGCACCATTCAGAAAGCCATAAGCAAACTCTGGACTTGAGTTAATATTAGGGAATCGTGGATGCATTTCTTCAAATGGACAATACAACCCATCAGTAAACGAGGTAACGTAATATGTAGTCCTCCAGGAATTGGTGGAGAGATTATAGACCTTAACATGCCAACCATCATTATCAGGACCATAAAAGTGTTGCCATTGGGAGATAACGACTATCTTCAAATCGTTTGTGGTGTGAGCAAAGCCAAATCCAACATTTAAACCTGTGGGATTCTTTTCATTGAATATGTACTCATTGGGATTCCACCGTGCAGCTAACAATTGGAAAGGTAAGGGATAGCGAATAGGGGGAAGAACGTACTTGTATTCTCTTGTGGCAGGGTTCCATAAAATAAGAGTACCAATGAACCGCTCTATCAATCTATAGTAGATACAGTAAATACCATTCATCGGACCCAAAACACTGATATCTCTACAAAGCGCTATTTTATTTTCTACTCCATCAAGAAGTTGTGGCCAGCCTCCTTCTAAAAATGGTGGCCATCCTTCTTCGGTAAATGGTGGCCACTCTAAATCTCTAACTTTTTCCGTAGTTTCATAATTAAGTAAAGATATAACATGATTTTTTGTAATTGGATCCTTACAAAAACAAAGAATTTTATTGTCATTTTGAGGATTGGAACTCAATGAATACTGTCTGATGAAAGACGGGTCCTTTATTAAGGAGTGCCAATTAGTACAAACACTTTTAAATCGAAAGAGGGATTTGACGGGCAACTTTCTTAGAATTTCAATATGTAATTCTTTTGGTAGTAAGGATGTTGCGTCCATCCTTCAAATGAGACAAGGAGTGCAGCAGATGCCAGAAAAAAAGGGAAGGAAAAGAAACGACAGAATGGTTGATTGCGATAGATTTTTGAGGAGCTGGGGTTGTTTCTTGATATAAAAGTTGTGGTGCAGAAGAAATTTCTTTCATTGGATGTTACCTTGATTTGTGGGAATACTAGTTACCGTGTTCGTTCGTTTCCTTCTCTCTTGCCTAAATTGAAGATAGCTTGCCTAAAAATCGACGATAGTTGTTGTGTTGGTAAAATAGACCGTAAGCAAGTTGCTTTTGGATACAGCTACACACGTTGAATTTGTAAATTTCCTTTTTTCGTTTTTGGGTAGTGTACTGGCGTGTAAATTTCCTTTTGATTAGCTGAAGATTAGCACGGATGATAATTATTTACTAAATAAAAAGCTCATAACCCGAAAATTGCTTTTAAACAAAAATGAAAAGGTGAGGAAAGTATTTCAGTAATTCTCCTAAGACGGTCGGCACTCAAGCTTCAAGGAGGCTGCTTTTATGTTCCCATTTGTAACGTGTAGGGCAATTTAGGCTTTGTTCAAATGATAGAATTTGGGAATTTAAGCTCCTTTTGTTCCTTAGAAAATTTGATAGAAAGAAAAGTTGAAGGAAAAAATTGTGAAGGAAAACAGTAGGGAGAAAGTAAGTCTTTTCTCTTATTTGGATTGAGGAAAAAATACAAGAATTTGGATGAGAATTTTGAATATTGATAAATTACTTGAACCATATTAATATCATCTAAGTAGTGCGAGATTGGAAGATGTCGGACAATCTTTTGGGAGCTTTTTCCAAACTTTACGTCCAATTTTATGAGAAAAATTTTATCACTTGTTACTAACCATATTTTCACCTAATTTTGCTCCATATATTTTTTCTATGTGATTTTCTTGAAGCCAAACACAAGAAAAAAGTTACTTTCCCAAATTTTTTTCCGACTGAGTTTTCTAGTAAATTTTTTTATATTAATTTGGTCATCAACAAACGAGTCATGTATATAAGCTCAAATGAGGTTTCAATCCAAAACAAATTGGTAATAGGTGCAGCAACTCACAAGCTTATATGCATACTCAACCCGTTCAATTTTATCAATATAGAATAATACCTACTTTCATATTCTTTGTATTTTTATCAATGTGGGACGATATCCATTTTCATACTCCAACACACCCCCTCACGTTTGGGCTACTTGTAAGGCCTAACACGTGCACACAATTTTAATCAAATGGGGACGGTGGCAAATCAAGATTGAGCAACCCACTCTTATACCATGTTAAATTTTATATCAATTGAACCTTCAACAAATAAGTCATGCCTATAAGCTCAAATGAGGTTCCAACCCAACATCAATTGATAATGGATGGAGTAACTCACAAGCTTATATACATGCTCAAACCCTTCAATTCTATCAATGTGGGACAATATTTACTTTCATATTCTTTGTAATTTTGTTAATGTGGGACAATACTCACTTTTTGCTTATTATGAAACTATGGAAAAGTATAACTAACCAATCACTTATCTATCCTGTTGAAAAATTTGTATCAAACTGAAAAGTAATCTATTTCTTATGTAGGTTTTTGGTTTGTCGTAGTGTAGTACTCACATCAACAAATAGAGCAAACTAATTCTTTTTAGAAATCAAGAGCAGAAGAGGTCAAAATTAATTAATTCACAAATTTCTTAGATTCATTTTGAAATCAAGAGCATACCAATTTAAAATTAATTGACTACTCAACTTCTTGCAACAGGTAACAACCAATGAATTAGCCATAACCCACAAAAGAACTATAATTTCTTCATTCATGAGAATAAATCACTAAATTCATCAATTATTTAATACAAGTCCGAATAAAATGAATAAACTAAACATAATTGTTTGATTTAGGGCATGATACACCCATAACGGGTGCAGGCCCCGTCTACATTATAAGTTGACTATTTAACCACTTCAGAAACCTTAATTCCTTAATTGACTGGTCCATCTAATATAAGAAGGAGACTAGTCTAAAAGAAAACATATAGAAAATCAATGAGGGTTCTCTAAAGAGAATTTTTAATACAAAACCCTACGGCTCTTAGGTTGTAGAATTGTGAAGGTTTTCCGAATTGTAAATTCCTTCCTCGACCAGTAAATCAAAGCCAATGTTCGATCGTCGTCCGCTGCATGGTGAAGGTAATTCGTTTACACTTAATTTGATATCCTAACTTCTTTATTTGTGTCAGAGCCCATCAGCTTGTTTCCCTGTTGGATTACTTGTAGAGATTTCTTGAAATTTGTGCCAAAGTTTATGTTTATATTTCGATTTATTCGCTTTTATACTCGGAAATTCATGCCATTATTTCATGTGCAAATCCTCAATGATTTTTTGTGAAATTATTCATTCTGATAGAGTTTGAAGAGAGGTTTAATTTGATATATTGTATGCATGATTTTGTCGAGTATATTGTGAGTAATTAGGGAATGAAATTCTATGGTTCAGTGCATGTGAAACCCTAATTTGATTTCTCGAATCAATGATTTCGCTTGATGAATTTGCTAATCGATGCATGGATTGCATTATCCATTCGATTTCGACCAAAATCCCTCAACTTATTCATCGATTTGATAGAAAATTTGCCCTAATTTTGGCGAAGAAGCAGCAGTCAATTCTAGGGTTTTGTTTGAGTGATTGGCCCAGATTATTGATTTGTTTTGGGTCATATTTTTCCAAATTGATTTGTGCTTTTTGTAATTCAAGTGTTTCTGATTGAAAGCCCTCAAAATTGCAGTCCATTCGACCAAAACTTGGCCCCCAATTTTTCGAAAAATTCAAGAACACAATTTACGGTTTGTGATGAAAAATTCAATTCGAATTTTGATTTGTTTTAGCCACTATTTCTTGCAATTGATTTGTTGTTCTTGTTGCCCATAAAATTGTGAGTAAAATCTCTCAATTTATGTCGAGAATTGATCGCAAATTTGGTCAGATTTTAATGAAATATTGCTGGTGAGTTCTGGGGCTAGGGTTTGTGTGTTTTAATCCAATTTTGATTGTTTTTTGGTCATTATTGCTTGCAACTTCTTTGTGCATTTTGTTACCCATAAATTTCTGAACAAAATCCCTCTAAAGTGTGGCTCTAATATGTAGAGTATGGCCGGAATCGGACCAGAAGTGTGTGAACAATTTTTTCAGCGCTACTACATGCCTTATGGGCAATTTTTCTTCAATTTAACCAGTTGTTTTCACTTGTTTTTAGCAATTAAAGGTTTCAATGGATTCTAAAATGACTTTAGGACAGATTCCACAGGTCAATTTAATGAAAACAAGTGGAAGACTCATGAGTCATGGCCGTGTTCACATGTGAGGATCAGCTGACCCGTTTTTACCATTTTCGGGTCGTGTGAGCCAATGGGGGCGTGAGGCCCTCTACCCACGCCAGCAACAGCATTATAAAAAAAAAAATCTTTTCCAAAGTTGACCAAATGGTTGACTGTGGTTGACCAGAAGGGTTGACTCGTTGGCCATAAGAGTTGACTAAATTTTATTTATTTATATATTTTATGGGCATTTTTGGTTGATTTTTCATTGGGCACTCTTAATCTACAAAGTCTCATTTGCAATTTTTGCCATATCAATTTATTACAAATGCATGAAATGGAATGTGATATGGTTCAATGCTCTTTTTCTGAATATATGTTTAATATGATGTTTCATATCATTTTTAGAATGAAATATTATGTGATTCCTTGAGAATCTTTTATTTGAGCATATTTAATCTTATTAAATTTCATGAGAGAAATGAGCATATTTGTTTAATGTCATTGAGATTATTTTGAGTGAAAATATTATGTGCAATCTCTATGGTATTTAGTGGATTTGTTTTCATGGGTTTCATGTTACATGTAATAAGTATATATATGCTTGATTGAAATTCATGAATATTAGGTTACATATTATGAGAATATGTTTCATATGTTGTAATGTCCAAATTATACATAAAATTTATATACGTGCCCACCCTAAATAAGTTAGGTAAGAGGACGTTGAAATTTCTCAAAAATATGTGTTTTGAGAATTTTATTAAATGTACAAATTATGCCTAAAATGATTAAATTCATTTTCATATGCTTACGGATATATGTTGGATTTTATTGAAATATTCTCGAAGTTGGCATATCCTCTTTGATTAGAAATTTGACAATTTCTTATAGAATATTTCAATTTGTGATGAGTGTTCTGGTAACTTGGAATGAAATGACAAGGTTAATTGCGCTGAAACGTTCAATCCTATAATGATGATTGGAACTATATGTTAACTTTCGATTGTAAGGTCCATGTTTGTGTATATTAACACTTTTGGTTATTTCCAAGTTACATGGATAAGTGTATGCTAAAATATTAAGACGTGTGTATGCTTTCGTACTGATAGTAAAACTTTGGTGTTTTATAAGCATCGTGTCAACTGGCACAATTGCTAAAATTAGGTCTTTCGTTATTAGGTTTGACAATTATAAGAAGAGCCCATATATCTCCAAGGGGGAGCTCTTGAGGTACATGTCAACCATGACTAGTAAATTGGCTGAAATGGGCTATGAATTAGCCGATGAGCAACAAGTTCATGTCATGATCCGTTCCTTACCTAATGACTAGTGTCATATTAAGATGGTCCTATCTTAAACTAAGTATATCGTCACCTTCAAGGATATCAGGTGATGACTTGAGCTAGAGGAAGAGCGACAAGAGACCCCTAACATGGCAGGTGCAAAAGTGCATGTGTCAACCTCTAATTGAAGGAACGGTTCTAAAAGGAAGGACTAAGAGAACTGAATTGGCAAGGCTCAGCCAAATGAGGGAACTGAGTATGACCAACAAGGCAAATAAAGATGTGTAAGGAAGAGGGATTTAATTTAAGCTAAGTGCCTCAACTGTGACCCAATGGGTCACCACGCTCCTAATTGCACTGAGCCTAAGAAGGCACTTAGCAGTTAGCAATATCTCCTAGTGACTTTTGTGTTGCTAGTTATATTCTTCTTTCTGAAAATAATCCTATGTGAATTATAGGTTCAGGAGTCCAAACCAAAGAGCTAAGGACCATGAAGTTTTACGGACCTTCCAACAGGTTCTTTCATGGTTCGATGAGGATAAATGTGTAGACAACAACAAGATAGTTGTTGGATGAATTAGATTATGCAAGCCAGTCTTGCACAGCGGCCGATAGCCTATCCTATGTGAAAACCTACTTGCACTTAAATTTTGTTGGAATAATGTTGCCATGTTGGTTTTATTTGACTATGTTCATGACATTGAAGCCTCTTTTTTTAAAGAACACCTTTTGTTTAAGTTCTGCGTTATCAAAAATGATTTGCTTGTAGTGGAGTGGCTATTTGTTCCATTAAAACAAGTCTTTGTTTTCCCTATTCACGTAATTATGATGATGTGAAATGTTTATTTGCCATGCTAAACTAGACCATATGGGTCAAAAGCACATATATGCAAAAGCTAGTGAAATAAGATTTGTTAGGAATCATAGGTGGACTAGCCCACTTGTTAACATAGTCTAGCAGAAAAAGCTACATGAAAACCATTTAATTTTAGAAAGTTTACTAAGAGCTTGATTTCCTTTGCAATTAATTCAATTGAACGTTCATGGTCTAAGGAATGTGAAAATAAGGCGTAAAGCTTCTAAATTTCATCACAGTTCACTTGATTTGACCTAATTTATTTGACCTCATATGAGTCTAAAGTGATAAGTTGCTTTAGAAAACATGTGAGCTTAGTTAAAAGCCAATTAAATCCAAGAGGTTAAGGCCTTAAAGACCAAATTAATACCAAATATTTGTTGGCATTATTTTGGTGGATGTTGTGATGGAATAGGGATAGTTTACTACCCAACTATTCTAAAAGCCTACAACAAAATGTTGTTGTGGAGAAAGAAAATAGAAGGCTTTTTGATATCGTAGGATCAATAATTGTACAAAATTTGTGAATCTTCTATTAAGGAGATCTCCTTTTGTTGCAATTTATGATCCTGACCTTGTGCTTGTAAAGTAAGTTGCTACTATTCTATATGAGTCATAGATTGAAAGCCTAGTTTGAGAGTCTTTAGATCCTAGGGGTATACGACCTATAAACACAACCCCTCCTATGGAAGTCCCAAAGGGGGGAGGAAGTGTGTCTTTATGGGATACTCTAACCTTGAAAGCTTTATGACTTATTGGGCTGTAAAATAGTGGAAGTACAACTAAAATTTAACCAATAGAGGGCACATTCTAAAGAATGGATTTCCAAATAAGGGAGAGATATGTTAAGACATATCTCTATTAGTTCTCCAAATCGAATCGAATCCCTTCATTTGAATGGGAGGATTTTAATTGATGATGAGTAAGTTTATCATCAAAGTCCACCTTCATCATCAAGAGTGAACGAAAGTGACCCTATTCATGTTCAAAGTGGGGGCAAGATTATTGGTCTTGGTCTGAGCGGGAGTAAAATCGATCCAAAGGGAGATGATTTGAGATTATGTGAATCTCCGTTAAGACATGATTGTTAGAAAGCATTCCTCCATGACACTCCTATAGAATGAAAATGAGCAAATATGCCATCTCCCACCCTTATAAGGTTAAATGGACTAAGGCAATGGAAATAAAATGGAGCAAATGAAGGTGAATAGTTGGTTGTCCTTTTAGGACAAATAGCTATTTGAGAATCTATCGATTCTTAAATTGTAAGGCTAATGACACAGTTGACATTAGGCTCAAGTTATTGCAAAAAGAGTACACACAATAGGATAGGATCAACTACAAAAGAGTTTTTCCCTCTTATTGTGTACTTTATCCTAGTCTCACCTTTCACTAGCTATTATCATTAGTTTGGACCTGAGTCACATCATATGGACTTGGAAATACTCTCAAAGGGGATCCACTATAAAAAAAAGACCAAATAAAGACGAAATCAGTGACGGAATAAGACTTATTAGCGACTTAATTTTGATATCAGCAACGGAAATGGCGACAGAAAACGGCTGTAGGATTTTCGCTCGTCGCTGAGTACCTGGCGACGGAATTTCAAAATTCCGTCGGCAAAAACGACGGAATCAGTGATAGATCTTACGACATGCCTTTTTTTGGTTGGGAAAAAATTGGTGGGGTAAGAGGCGACGGACAGAAAAATTCGTCGCCACCAGCGACGGCCATAGCGATGGATTTTCCGTCGGTAATGGCGACGGATCCCCTGTCCGACACTGGCTTCTACCCTAAAAAAAAATGTTACAGTGTCATCGTCAGTCCATCGCTAAGTTTCTAATTTTTTTTTAAATAACAACGCTCGTTTTTGATCGTATCCCTTAGTACATACATCTCAATCCCTGCAAAAAATTTATAAGAAGTTTGCACTCAATCAACATCCAATGACTTTGAGTATGACTTCATTCGAAGCGTTCTCAACAATTCCAAGGCACACAAAGGTGGAATATCACATCCAAAGCAATACTTCAAACCAAGGGTTTTGAATTCACAAAGCACAAGTCCAAACAAACCATAAGTTGCTAGTAATTAAAAATAATGTTATGTTTGCAGAAGAGGGAGAACCAAAAGGAGAGGAATGAAATAAGCACCAAGGGGAGGGAAAGCAAGCAGCACGAGGTGTACTCCATGAAGAACCAAGTAGAAGAGCCACCAGCTGGGGTAGTACTACAACCAACTTAATCACCAAGGTGAGGATCATCATCTTCCTCTTCTTCTTCCTCTTCCTCATCCTCATCCTCATCATCATCCTCATGATGTTGTGATTGATGAGTAAAGGGTGGCTAAGATCCCGAGCTAGAAGCTTGTTGCATTTGGAAGAAAGCTTGTAGGCGTTGATCGATGTTCATCATTTGTTGGCTCAGTTGTTGGTTGCTTTGGGTGAGCAATTTATTAGATTCCTCCAGTTGCTTACATTTATCCATAAGCAACTGGTGACTTTAAGCTTGTGAAGTTAGCTCACCCCCTAGGTTGGTTACTACACCCCTTAAGTCATTCAGCTCTTCTTGCGATGACGTATAATCGGCACTTGCTGACAGGCATTTAAGTAAAGTGCGCATTAATATTATAATTAAGTTGACTTATCGTATAACCATGTTCATTGAAACTTTACTATGAAAATTATACCGGCTCTTTGAGTGGAACTGAAGTAACCGGATTCCCTAATATTGACAGCCTCATCGCCAATGCCATAAATACTACCCTTTTTATTCTTGTATGTCTTCACCCACAACTCATTTGGGTTTGGAAGTGGCTGGTTTAGATCTTGAGAAGTGTCATCCCCAGTCCCTTGAGAGTTGATTACATTTTGAAATTCACGTTCAAAGGATTCCTACAACATCACAACATGCACAATAAATCATATATATTACGGTTAATGAAAGTAAACTCTACAAGTTTAGATTAAACTATCAATAAAGATTGAGAATAACTAATTGCTTGCATATGTTTGTTCTGATTTCTTATCAAACCAAGGGGCATCTTCTTTGCCATGGAGTTTATAAGTGCGGCTGAATAATTCGATAATTATGGGCTCCGTCCCAAGTTATTCCCTCTATATACGTGTCACACAAGATTATATCAACCATATCCCAAACCACAGTACTAAAGTTGAAGAAATACATAGCTAATTCATTTACTAGATGCCTCCTATGCTCATGCATAGGGATAGAGCCACAGGTGTGGAGAGATGGGCCACCACTTTCTGGAGTACCCCATCGGTCCTTATGGGCTGTTTCACGCAGTTTCTTGTAACCTTCGTTTGCCCAGTATTATTGGAGTCCCTTCCATTGAGCATCACCGAGCAAAATAGGCTTCTTCTTGTGCTTGCTTGCTTTGCCAAGGAAGCCTCTCAAGCGTACATTGCCTCGGTTTCCAAATTTTTTCTTATACGGTCCTCATGGACCAGATTCCAAGTAAACCACTTCTGCAATTATGAAAACAACAAACATATCAAATAATACAATAGTAATTTATCACGTTCACACAAACGGTTAATATGTAAGCATTTTAGTTACCCTGAGCTCTCCAAACCACAAATCCCGTACTGGTTTGGGCACTTTACCCCAAGTAGGCCAAGCTCGGTCATATTTGTTTTGAAATATGAGCAAAATCCTACTAATAGCACCCTCATTGGGGAGAAACCTAATTGAACATAATACATCAAATTGATTACTTGTGATGCAAAATAATTGAAGTTCATAATATATAACAATTGAAGACTTACCCCTTACCATCTGGCTCAATCCAAGTCTTAGCTCGAGTGCTCCCATGAGTTGCAATGTTGTCTTGGGACTGGTTTGTGTTAGGGTCATTGGGTTGAGGAGTAGGCTGCACGGTGTTGATAAAAGGGGGTTTGGAGGAATGTTGTAGGAAAATTGACTGTACGTGGTACTTTGGTTGGGGATGTATGAGGTCTAATGATGGAAAGCCCCAAATAGGAGAGGCATTGGTCCTAAAGGACCTGGTATATTACCAGCCATTGTGGTTCCTGGGTGAACTGGGGTATGAGGTACCTGGGGGGAAGATAAATCAACATCCATTTGGGTTGGATCCATGGTAGAGCTCCTATACCCTCATCCTCTACCTCGAATGGAGGACTTACCTCGACGAGAACTGGAATCCATACCTGAAATAGGTGATAACAAATGCAAGTATAAATATACAATAATTACACATATCAACCCTTTACGCAGACATCATAATATGTAGGTAACACAAATTTTCAAAATTCATTCATACAGTAAAAGTGAAGTCGCAACCTATAGTTTTCCATGCAAAGTACTCAAATACATAAGAATTCATTAGCACTTCATCATTTGCATCATCATCATCATTGTCATCATCATCATCATCATCATCATACAAATGTAAATTTTCCTCTACTTCATCTGATTCATCACCATCATCCCACTCATCCTTTACCTCACCCTCATCATCCTTTACCTCATCTATCTCATCATTAACCTGAATGAATGAAAACCCCATTTTATCATTAACCTCTTCGGGTGGTGCACTTTTATCCACTAATAATGTAGGGATAGCATCATGCACAAGTTCAACTATTGTCGTCATGTCCATTTATTGGTAGGCAGTAGGTAGAGTATACCGCTTATCTACTCTCTCCCTTGGTTTGGTTGGTATGACAACAAGCTAATTGGCTCAATCTCTTGAGCGATCTGCATGTGGCATGAAGTATACTTGTGATACGGTGTTTGGGAAGATGAATGGGTTGTACTTTTGGTACCTCCTTGTACGGTGTACCTCAATAAGTTTGTTTAGTTTATGAGATCGTATCCCACGATTCAATGTGGGATCAAACCATTCACAACTGAATAGCACACATCGTTTAAGTGGTTCACCCACATACTCAAGTTGGATAATATTCTTTAATACGGCATAATAATCATTTTTAATTTCGCATTCCCCCGTACCATAAACACCAACACCACAATTATATGCTCTCTTCCCGACGTTGCAAGCTTCTGTGTGGAATTTGAATCCATTAACTCTATATATCGTCCACATCGACACATACTGATTTGGCTTCACAGCCAATTGTGTCAAGTAGCAATGTTTGTGGATGTCAAATAGTTGAATATAGTGCACCTAAGGTGACTTAATATATCGTTTTAGTTAATACAATGCACCTAACTATTATGTTAAAATTATGAAGGAATGGGTTGTAATACTAACATTCTGACTAAATCAATCTGCAAAATGAGTTTCGATGATGGTGTCAACATCAGCGTCGCTGAGATTGGGACGTGCAGTTCTGACTTGTATTGTAAAAATTCTATCACATTTTATGAAGGCCATTAATATACTTACATTCCGAATGATAATCTCAATTGGAAGTTAAGGAAGCACTCACCCTATATAAGGTTTAACTTCATCACAATTTAACAGCACGTGAAGATGGGCGGCAATATATTTGGCATCTGTGAGATACCTAGATCTTTCCCTACCAATAGCAGTCCCTTGAGGTTCAAACACAGATAGAGTTAGGAAATGATTATTATGTTCATTGCCATCCTCATTTCTCTTGCATCTACTGCGCATGGTGGGCACATTAGAGCCGAAGTAATAGGAGGTGAAGAATGTCCTCTCAGCTTCTAGGTATGCTTCTGTGATTGAACCTTCCGGACACGCTTGTTGCTTTATTTTTCTTCAATCGGCCAAAGAACCTAACAAATTCACAATTGTATTCACTTATACATGATTGCACATATAAGAATTGAGATAAGGTTTCAGGGAGTATAGCCTACTTTACCTCTCAAATGGATACATCCATCGGTATTATACTGGATCACCAAGTTGAGCCTCTTCTGCCAAATGCACTGGCAGGTGCTCCATTACATTGAAGAAGCCAGGAGGGAAAATCGTCTCCAACTTACACAAAACGATGACAATGTTCCGATGTATTTCCTCAAGCATATCCTCTCGCAGTGTTGTTGAGTATAAGTTCTTGAAGAACTGACTTATCTTAATAAGAGGTTTCAACACATCATCTGGGAGCGCACCAAATGCAATGGATAAAAGGGTCTCCATGAACACATGACAATCATGACTTTTCATGTTGTTAAACTTTACCTCATTAGGGTCCATGATATTCCTCAAATTAGAGCAATATCCATCAGGCATTTGAAGCTCCTTTACCCATTCACACAACTCTCTTTATTTATCCACAGGAAGTACGAACTTCGCTTTTGGTTTAATCGGCTTACCACTTAAGCCTGGATGTAAATGTAATTCTTGTCTATCACATATTTCTGTAACATTCATTCTTGATTTGACATTATCCTTTGTTTTCCCATGGACATCCATAATAGTGTTAATGATGTTCTCAAAGAAGTTCTTCTCAATGTGCATCACATCCAAATTATGGCGGAGCAATTGGTGTTGCCAATAAGGCAACTCCTAGAATATGCTCCTCTTTGTTCAGTTGTGCTAATTCTCCTTAAATCCTGGTATGACAAAGTCACCATTTGGAGTAACCATTGGGTAATCTTCCACCTCGGCATAAAATTCTTCCCCAAATAAGCAACGAGGAGGGCCCCCTATAATAATTCTGCCTTTCCTAAATGCTGTTCTATTTCTTCCGAACGCATGATTCCTTGGCAGAAAACACCGATGACAATCGAACCATGAGGATTTACCTCCATTTCTTAATCTCAAAGCCTTTTGCTGTTTCATACATATGTTAGGTGATAATTTGTCGCATTTTACATGCCCTTTTCACCTAATCTTAGCTCGTATAATAATGTAATCTTTAGAGTTTTTCTTGTTTTATTAAGTATTTTTTGAGATTTTTACTTGTTTTGTTTATTCTTGCAGGTAATAAGTTGAACCAAGCAAATATCGCGAAAAAGGGCGGAAAAGGATCAAAACAGGCGAAAAGACGGAAAAACGGGAGCCAGCCGGGGCAGCCGGCCAGCAAGGTGGCACGGCCACCCCGTGCCACGTGGCACGGCCGTGCCACATGGCACGGTGCAGCCGTGCCACCTAGGCACGATCGTGCCCCCTGTTTCCTTCGGTTCTTCGCGGCCCGCCTTGTCTTCTATTTAATCCTCTTTTCTCGACCTTGTTCGGGGGGCTTCTTCTTCTATTTTTCTAGGTTAGTTTAGATTAGATTGTAGCCAATAAAAACCCCTTTGAGGGGACTAGATTAAGATTTAGTTGTATTGATTTGGGATTGACGCTTGGGGATTTCCGCTTCACTCATTCAATTCAAGCATAAGTCTTCTTCTTCCTCTCTTATTATTTCAATTTTGTTATTGTTTGTTCTTGTTTAATCTTATTAGTTTAGATTGTATTAGTTTAAGTGTTTAGTTTTGATTGTTAATTCATGTTTTATTTGATTGTTGGATTTCATTCTCTTTCCTTCAGTTCATGTTTATTACGTCCTTCGTTAGTTTAGGTTTAGGTTTAGGTTTTTTTTGTGTTTTGTTAATGATTAGTTGTTAGAATTTGTTGGCTTGGGTTGTGATTAGCCTTTTGATGGCTAACTAATCTTGTATTTGGCCTAACCATACCCAATCTATGCCTAGAACTTAGAGTTTTCCTTCACGCCCGCCAAGTATTCGATGAAATGCCTGAGAGGGTTTTCATCCATATTTTTGGGCGATTGACTTATGCTGAGAGGTGAGGTCAATTTGCTAGTGTGGGAGAGGGAATGGCCGAGTTCGGGACACGAAAGTAGTATCCGAATCGAGCTAGGTCCGGGGTTGCTAGTTTTATGGTCTAATTCGACTAACCCCACGAAAGTAGGTGGTTACGCGAGTTAGACTAGCTCATGACCCTTGAGAGAGGGCTTGGGTGGCCTTTGATGGTGCAACCGACCATCTCTAGTTCGTAGTGTGGTTTGGGTAGGTTAGGACTCGTCTTGGTTAGTTGGTTCATCCATTGGTAAAATCACAACTCCAAGTCGCTTGTTTCTGTGTTTGTAGCGTAGTTTAGCTCCCCACTCCTTCACCCTTCGATCCTGCCTAGCTCGAGACGCTTTAGCTAGCCCTGGTAGTTGGAAACACAATTCCCTGCGGACGACACCCCAAGTACTCAACGATACACCTTGCACTTGGGGTTTACAAATATTAAAACTCTGTTTTTTCTGTAATAAGTTTTTGGCGCCGTTGCCGGGGAATTGGCGTTTTTCAATATTGGGGTTTACTTCAGCATTCGAGGCTAGGCCTTTAAAAAATCCCAAAAAAAATTAAAAAATCAAAAATTTCAAAAAAAAAAATGTCTCTTTCCCACTTCCCTCAATATGAGCATGAATTGTTTTGGCGATACTATGATAGACTACACGCTTTTCTTACTCATCATAGTTATTGTTTGGAGAAGTGGGAACTTTTGAATACAGTCTATGAGGGTGTGAATTATGAGACCCGTGCTCTTTTAGAGTATTGGGATTTCTGCACTAAAGATATTAATGAAGCATGTGATTTTCTTGATTGGTTGGCGCGGGATACTTATGAATTTGAAACTAGTTGTTCTGATTCTTATATCCCATCCCCTTGCATCCCTGATTATGACCCTCCTATGTGCGAAATTTGCTATTGTTCTGACCACGCCAGTACTTCTTGTCCCTATCATATTTCTAATGAAGGCTTCGCTAGACTTAGCAATATGATAGAGACAATGAATAAGCAACAAGTTGAGTTTGCTGAGTTTGTTAATGAACTGTGGGAGTATGACCTATCACCCGAGACTGACCTTAGTTCTAGTGCTCCTAGACTTGATGTCAATCTGTGTGATGATGGTGCGTCTTTTCCTCCTCTAGAGTTCAGATTAGAGGATGTACTCGACCCTCCCTTGACCACTTCACCCATTGTTGCTTCATCCTTTCCTAATACCCTTTGGGATAACACTACGCTTATCACGACCTTTCCTGATGCACCTTCCCCTTTAGCTCAGTCGACGGAGTTCGAGGTAGGTGAGACCTTTGGCGTTAGCGCTAGTGTTGAGGAGAATGATACTTGGTCTGAGTCTGACAATGTTTCTATTGAGGTACATGCTTTTTATGGGACTCCTATAGGGACTTCATGCATGGATGTTGTGGTTGCAGGACCAACTAGTCCTGATTTTATTGATAACATCTCCCCCACCTCTCTTACTACATTCCATGCTTCCTCTTCATGTTCACCACCCTCCCATTCCCCTAAGTGTTGTGATTTGTCACTTATCGATCCTCATGTGATACTCGAGGGGAATGTGGTTGACTGTTCTGAGCCTCCTTGATCCTTATCGTCTGTACCTAGAGGGCATGCCTGGAGAAATCGCGTTGACTATTGCATTTGATTATTCTGCTGATTTCTCACAGGTATTTGGTGAGTTTAAGAGGGCACTAACTTTGTTTGCTCCATCTTTACCGGTGTTCTCTTACTCACATTATTCTGAGCTGCATGCAGCTATGCATGATAAGCTCCTGAGAGCTTTGACTGCATCCGAGCTGACGAATCGCATCTTGAGCGGCAAGGAGTGGCTGATGCTCCTTAAGTCGTCATGGAATAGTTCGGGTACATTCAGTACCCGACCTGGTATACTCATTCTCACTCTCCTCCCCCCTTCTTTTTATTTTTCTTTTCTTTCTTTTTGTTTTTGTTTAGTTGTGGATACTAGGATTGTATTTTTGGTTGGTGATCATCTTGTGGTGAAATTTGGATGTTGTTGAGCCGTTGTTGGCTATGATCACCATTTTTGTATTTTTGTGGATTTTTATTGTGTTGTGATTGGTGGTGTTGTTGGATTGGTCCATATTTGTTTTTGGTGGTGTCAGTTTGTATATATGTGTGATCGTGTTGTTGTTTTGGGTGAGATTGTGTTTTTGGGAGAGTGTGTTAGCTTGTGTATATTTTTGTCGATTTTCGTTTTTCTTGTATTTGATTTTGTTTTCTTTATTTTTGTGTGTTGGTGATGACTCACGACTCCCAATGAGGACATTGTGAGATTTAGGTGTGGGGGTGGGGTCATCTCCCCTTTTCTTTTTATTTTTGTGAAAATTTTTCATTTTTGTGTAAATTTTTCAATTTTTCTCCTCTTTGTTTAAATTTTTCTTTACCTTTTGAATTCAGGGGAGTTTTATACTATTTAGATCAGTCTTAATCTCCGGTACCTTGACTATTAGCTCGTATATAAGTATAATGTGCATGATAGATGTTCATCCCCAGTCTGTCGTTTTAGGTCTCAGTTCTAACCCCAACAGTCCATTGTAATTTTGTAATCCAGTCCTGATTTATGTATCATCATCATCTTACATTCTTAGTCTTCCATGATTGACTCCACCACTTGTCTACTGCACAGCTCCCTTTATATGTGCTGGCACCCCCATTTTCCAAAACAAAAGCAAAAACAAACAAATTCAAGCGCTACTGGGTGTATCCCTTTGAGGCGTAACATGAGTTTGTATTGAAAAAAAAATAATAATGGAAAGAAAAAAAGAGTGGGGAAGAAAAGAATTGGAAATGACAAGTACCCCTTTGAGGCATGCGCTACTGGGTGTTACCCTTTGAGGCAATACTGCTACTGGGGAAGCTTGCTTTCCATGCTAGCCATTCGAAAAGGTAGCTTGTGCCAGCTGCGTGGGATTGAGTTTGGTTTTGGTAGGCTTAGTTTTAGGGTGATGATACACTTGCACACAAGCACCAGGATGGATTCATTATTTTCATGCGTCGTGGGGTGAAAAGCTGATGTCTGAATGCTATTCTTTGGGATGATGTGTCCTGAAATGCATATAATACTTGTGTACAGACTGATACTTGAGTCACTATGGGGTTTTGGTTGATCTAAACGTGTACAGTTCACCCTTATGTATATATTATGTTTTGTCATTTTCATTTTTCATCTTTTTTGTTTCTCTTTTCTTTGTTTTCCTTTTTGAGATTTTGTGGGTATATCTTCTGCAAATCCTCACGAGACCTTACTCGTCCACTTGGGGTAACTAAGGGGTTTAAAGGGCTTGTTGCATACGCTAAATGCAATCGCGATTCCTGCGAAAGTGAGTTAGGTTTCTAGATTAGTTTTTCTTTTGTTTTGCTCGAGGACGAGCAAAAGATAGGTGTGGGGGTATTTGTTAGGCGATAATTTGTCGCATTTTACATGCCCTTTTCACCTAATCTTAGCTCGTATAATAACGTAATCTTTAGAGTTTTTCTTGTTTTATTAAGTATTTTTTGAGATTTTTACTTGTTTTGTTATTCTTGCAGGTAATAAGTTGAACCAAGCAAATATCGCGAAAAAGGGCGGAAAAGGATCAAAACAGGCGAAAAGACGGAAAAACGGGAGCCAGCCGGGGCAGCCGGCCAACAGGTAGCACGGCCACCCCGTGCCACATGGCACGATGCAGCCGTGCCACCTAGGCACGGTCGTGCCCCTTGTTTCCTTCGGTTCTTCGCGGCCCGCCTTGTCTTCTATTTAATCCTCCTTTCTCGACCTTGTTCAAGGGGGCTTCTTCTTCTATTTTTCTAGGTTAGTTTAGATTAGATTGTAGCCAATAAAAACCCCTTTGAGGGGACTAGATAAGATTTAGTTGTATTGATTTGGGATTGACGCTTGGGGATTTCCACTTCACTCATTCAATTCAAGCATAAGTCTTCTTCTTCCTCTCTTATTATTTCAATTTTGTTATTGTTTGTTCTTGTTTAATCTTATTAGTTTAGATTGTATTAGTTTAAGTGTTTAGTTTTGATTGTTAATTCATGTTTTATTTGATTGTTGGATTTCATTCTCTTTCCTTCAGTTCATGTTTATTACGTCCTTCGTTAGTTTAGGTTTAGGTTTAGGTTTTTGTGTTTTGTTAATGATTAGTTGTTAGAATTTGTTGGCTTGGGTTGTGATTAGCCTTTTGATGGCTAATTAATCTTGTAATTGGCCTAACCATACCCAATCTATGCTTAGAACCTAGAGTTTTCCTTCATGCCCGCCAAGTGTTCGATGAAATGCCTGAGAGGGTTTTCATCCATATTTTTGGGCGATTGACTTATGCTGAGAGGTGAGGTCAATTCGCTAGTGTGGGAGAGGGAATGGCCGAGTTCGGGACACGAAAGTAGTATCCGAATCGAGCTAGGTCGGGGTTGCTAGTTTTGTGGTCTAATTCGACTAACCCCACGAAAGTAGGTGGTTACGCGAGTTAGACTAGCTCATGACCCTTGAGAGAGGGCTTGGGTGGCCTTTGATGGTGCAACCGACCATCTCTAGTTCGTAGTGTGGTTTGGGTAGGTTAGGACTCGTCTTGGTTAGTTGGTTCATCCATTGGTAAAATCACAACTCCAAGTCGCTTGTTTCTGTGTTTATAGCGTAGTTTAGCTCCCCACTCCTTCACCCTTCTATCCTGCCTAGCTCGAGACGCTTTAGTCAACCCTGGTAGTTGGAAACACAATTCCCTGCGGACGACACCCCAAGTACTCAACGATACACCTTGCACTTGGGGTTTACAAATATTAAAACTCTGTTTTTCCTGCAATAACATACAGGACATGCCAATTGGCCATTAGTACTTCACTTATATAACATTCTATATGCGGGGAAATCATTGATGGTCCACATAAGTGCAGCCTTCATCTGAAATGTATGCCCTGTAGACATGTCATAAGTCTTAACTCCAACATCCCACAACTCTTTCAACTCATCAATAAGAGGTTGTAAATATACATCTGTTTTGTTCTTGGGATTTTTGGGGCCGGGGATTACACAAGTCAAGAACATAAATGGTGTGGTCATACACATTTCAGGGGGAAGGTTATAAGGTGTAACTACCACTGGCCAAATGGAGGATGATCTTGAAGATAAAGTGTAAGGATTAAATTCATCAGCACATAAGCCAAGCCTCACATTTCAAGGCTTGAAAGCAAAATCGGGGTACTTGTTATCGAAATGTTTCCATGCTCCCCCATTTGATGGATGACATAAAACATTGTCCTTACGCCGATGTTCATAATGTCATCTCATATGCTTTGCAGTACTTCTTAATGCATACAACCTCTGCAGTTGAGGTTTTAATGGCAAGTAATGCATCCTTGAGTATGGCAATGGATTCTGATTCCTTTGTTGTGACCTTTACCTCTTCCATCTTGAATGCCCACAAAATTTACACGCATCCAGGTTTGCATCCTCCTTATAAAATAGCATACAACCTTTCCGGTAACAATCAATTTGAGCCACATCGTTGCCGAGATCTTTAACAACCTTCTTCGTTTGCCTACAGTTGTTTGGCACGCAGTTATTAGGTGGACACATCTCTTTCATTAGTTGAATAATTTTATTAAAATAATTCTGTGGATTTGATACTCAACAATCTCACCGCAGTAGAGAGCTCACTATGGGTGGAGCAACCATCGTATAAGGGCTGTTGAGCAGCTTGAACCATATTATAAAATGGTTCTCGGCAAGTGCTTGGCCCCCTCTTCCCTTACATTTTGATTTGCTATTATAGCATCATCAACCATGTCCTCTATCCGATCTATGTAGGATTCATAGTAGTCATTATTAATATGACTTGAACGTCCAACTTTAGAAATTTCACTATTTGAATACCCAGAATCATATTCCTGAAATTCTATTTTCTAATGACTTATCCAAAACTAATGCCCGTGCAGAAAAACCTTATACATAAGGTGCATCTTAACCTTATTGGGTGTCAAGTACACCTTATTTCTGCATTTGGCACAAGGACATCTATACTTTCCCCCATTCAGAAACTCTGTCTGTCTATGTGCAAATTGATCGAATTGGTTTACTCTATCGAGAAATTCTTACGTATAACCACTACGATTAGGCAGCAATCTATTATATATCCACGTACGATGTGTAGGACCATTCATATTCTGCTTAAATAATAATAACTACATAAGGTATTGGATAAGAATTAATTTTAATTAAAATTATAATAATTAGATAAATTACTCAATTATATATTATATATGTTGAGTTATAGATTTCTACATGTACCAAAAAAAAAAACTTAAAAATTTCTACAAATGTACTTATATTGTTATGAATTTCACAAAAGTTGAGCACTTTATTCCACCAACATATCAAATTCCAACTTAAAATTGCCAATTTAACTCTACATTGCATTGGGCAAAATTTTCAGATAAATAGGAGCTACAACTTCATACGAACATCACATTTGAGCAAAATTATAAAATAAAGCATCTCATTCCACCAACATATCAACTTTCAACTTCACATCACCAAACCTAAACACCAAATTGCATTGAGCAAAAACTCCAACCAAATTAGAACAATAACCTTACACAAATACTACATTTCAACAAGATTATCAATTAAAACATTTCATTCCACCAACATATGAAATTTTAACTTCAAACTACCAAACCTCAACCCTAAATTGCATTTACCAAATTCTTGTAAACAATTAGAGCAATAACCTTACATAAATACCATATTTCAACAACATTATCAATTAAACCATTTCATTCCACCACCATATCAAATTTTAACTTCAAACTACCAAACCTAAACCTTAAATCGCATTTACCCAAATCTTGAACGAAATTAGAGCAATAACTTTACACAAATACCACATTTTAACATAAATATGAACTAACTATGAAATTCTAACAATGTAATACAAAAATTTGTAGAAATTATAGCTAATGTAGTTGAAAGACTTACCTCAAATTGGTTGAAAACAATTGGCAAGAGGGGCGGTGGCAGGCGTTCGGCGGCTACCGGTGGTGGGGGGAAGGTGGCGACAGCGGAGGAGGACACCGGCGGCGGCTGGATAGTGCTGGGGGTGGTCGGACAGAGCTCCTAGTGCATTCGCCTCTCTCTCTCTCTCACAATTTGCTTTTATAATGCATGAAACCAGACCGAGATCTGGTTTCACTTAAAGGGGTTGGCGACAGAAATTCCGTCGCCAAGGGTAAATTATGGCGACAGAAATATATATCCGTCGCCAAATTTATCGCATAAACTGACTTTTTTGTAATACTGTTTTCACGTCGCCATATCCATCGCTAAATCCATCATTAAATTAGTCCGTCGCCTAATTCGGTCATTATTTTGAACTTTTCTAGTAGTGATCTAAGTGAAAATCCACTAAAAAGGTCACAAACATGAGGTTTGTGGACATATCAGGTAAATTGTGATCTTAAAATCTCTTTAACGGATTGTTATGCTTCTTTTTCACAGTGTGGTTATATCTAGTGGCTACACTGTAGTTCATACCTAAGGGTCCAAAAGCAATTTTGTAGTCAAGTTATTATATATGGATGATTTACTAATAGTTAGAAATGGTGTAGAGCTACTAAGTAAGGCAAAAGGAATTATTATCATCTAACTTTGAGATGATTAATATGAGTTGAAATAAAGTTTTTGAGAGAATATTCAAAGAGGTTATTCTTTTTCCTAAAGAGAATGACATCAAAAAGTCTTTGAATAATCTAATACGCACAACTATGACCTTATTAGTACTTACATCAACAAAGGTTAGACCCTACAACAACATGTGTCCACACTCTATTAGAAAAGGACCAATAAGTAGAACTCATTTTGTTAGGTGTGGTTATAAGTCTATTTCATAATGTAGTGTATATTAGATGTGGTATCTTTACATAAATATCAACTGGACCTGAGACTAGCATAGCAGCAGACAGTTAAGTCATGAGGAACCTCGGATCATGCACTTTTGGCACGTATGCAATAACTTGCATCAGAAGGGTGCAATGGTCTTGATTGTGGTAGGTATAGATGAGAAATGAACCTCAAATATTTCTTCTAACTTAGTAATAGTGCTCAAGTGCCAAGAACTAGTCATATGTTGCCTGGTTATAAGAAGAGTTTGTGGCTCTATCTTGAAAAGCGCAACAGTCTGTTTGGTTAAAGAGGTATTTGGATTGTTTGGTTAGTTAACCGAATAGTTATGTCCACTAAGGGTTTACTAGGATAAGTTGTGATCACATGTACCAAGAACCTCGAGTATTGTCATAAGACTGAACTGATTGGAGACAAGGTTCAATTTTGTAAATGACATGCATGATGATATGCAAAAAGAGTGAATGTAAAGTTCTTTTCTACAAAGGAAATGGTTGTAGAGTCATTGAGCTAGCCCTGGTAAGGGGATGTGCTTTTTGAGCACATAACAGCCTTCGTAAATGACAACTATTGAAATGTTTGAATACGCATTCTTATTCATGGAAGCTTGTTTAGCATTCTTGAATGTGAAAACTATGTCGGGTTGACTTGAGGTTAATCCCCTCACACGGGAAACTGCCACCATTGATTCGAGTATCGATGGAGGATGAGACTAGATTTTAAGTAGAATTATCATAAGGATAATTATGAGAACCTATTTACTTAAATCATGAATGTCGCCTTGATAATGACAAAAGGCCATTATAACAAATGGGTAAAAATGAATTTTACCTAATCTACCTCAAAGAAGCCAAATGTGCGTTCAAGTTAATGAATAGATTTGAGAACTTAGTTTGGATAGTATGGTGTCCAAATATTATTTGTATAATATTTTGGTTAAAGAACCAAAAGACATGTGCTCTATAGGAAAGGAGAGAATATTATAGTACATGTTTCATGCCATGTGTGCAAGCGATGACTGATCAGGTTAATATAAGTTAGATCTTTACTTTTATTTATGTGAGATTGGTTAACTACTGTAAGTACACGAGTAGCCGTAGTGTAAATAAAGATATCGTTCTTCATGGACTAATGTAACTTACTGCGTTTTGTCTGCCAGAATGTGCTAAATAAATTTCTAATTCAAAGGGTTCGATTTAACAACTTCTAATTTACTATTCTAAATCAATCAAAAAGAAAATATGCCTAGGAATTCTCATAGTTATGAAAGGGTATTGGATCAAAATGACAATCATGTGCTTTTCTCTAATCGGTTAATATCGAGGAATTGCAATCTGTCCATAAATTTGATCTATTCTTTCGAAATTAATCAAATTTGCCAAATTAAGCAAAAGTCATTCTTTCAAACTAATTTAGCTTAATTCAAGTTAAACATCTTTGGTTACTCTCTAGTCCTCCTAACATGAAAATCTCCCTTTTAAGACGATTCCACGTTAGGTTTAATCAAGCAGTCTAACAACCAAATGTCTCCTTTCAGTCTTTTACTTGTTTGTTTTAAGTAAGCAAGCAAATTTTGGCCAGAAATCCACTCACAACAATACAATTACTTGATAAAACAAAATCAAACCACTCATGAAAATAGGCACAATTCTATAAATTAAAACATGATCTAACTACACTTTCATAACTACTAAATCCCTAGATAAAAAGTAAACTACCTACACATGATCAAGAATTAAACAAAGTAACCAACAATCCAGTGAAATCGGAGAGAAATGTTTGACTGAGATGGCCTTCAACGAAGGACTTCAAACCGCCTCGAAAACCTAACACATATACTCAAGATTCTCACCAAAACTAAAATAAAACTAGAAATCTTTAAAGAAACAAAAAAATTTGAGAAGCGAAAGAAAACTATGCTAAAGCTCTAATCTACGCTAACTCTATGCTTGTTTTTGTTATATCCTACCACTGCAGAATGGGGCCTTTTATAGAGGGGCTCGATTGAACTCAGCCACACAGTCGAAGGAAGAAAAAGAGGTAGCAGTTTTATGCTCACCACAGTCTATGGCAGGTACCACAATCAGACCGTGGTCTGAGTTGGAATCGGCTTTCTGCTCTTTTCTTGCTCTATGGCCATAGGGACTCATAGGTGTCCGTGGGGGAAGTTAAAATACATCTATTTATGGACAAATGCTGGGTAAAAAGGCGTACAATCCTACAAAACACATCAAACAATTATACCCAAGCATAAATCGAGAATAAGAGTATAACTAATAACATTAAGCACATAATTCTTCTAAAAATTGACACAAAATAGCCTTAAAATGATGTATACATTAAGTGCTTATTAAACTCCCCCATGCTTAAACTGTTGCTTGTCCTCAAGCAATGCTAAAAAAACAAAAAAAAAAACTACGCATAACCTCCTCAGGATAAACATAGGTAACATTCAAATGGTAAAACTGATTCAAAGGTAGCCTAAAAAGGTGCAAAAATCGTTAATAAACAGATTAGGGAATGAAATTTTTGAAAACCTTCTCATTGACCAAAATGCTAAACTTGAACCAATCTTCGCCTAAATCGTCAAATACAATCATTTCAACACATAATACAAGTAAGACCAGCAAGACCGGTAGAACCTCACTATAGTTACGTAGCTCTCATCGCTCATGTGTTTAATAATAATGAGGGTTCTCTCAATTCTCATTCCTTAGACTCAAATCTACTATAAGTTTGACAAGATTCTCTAATTCACCATCGCCAAAATGCAAACACATTAGACAGTCATAAGGACTTTCATAGGGTTGTAATGGGGCTATGGGTAAAGGTAAGAGGAACAAATATTTTGGAAATGAGGAGGTAGAAGCCAAAGACTAAGAGCTAAATAATTCCAATGTATCATACTACATCCTTCTTGAACCATTACAATTTATCAACAAAATAAATCCCAAATTGAAGACAGAAAGAGTCGAAAGTTATAAATATCTTACAATCCCAACAAGGCTAACACTTTCTTTCGTTTTTTTTTCCTGTTTCTCTTCTTTTTTTTCCTTTTGTTTTCTTTTGTTTGTTTTTTCATTTATTACTTCCTCTTTTTTTCCCTAAAAAGAGTATTCAAGAGGAGATCATAACGAACTTTATATTTTAGCTGTTCTCCAAACTTTGTACAATAAAACAAGGGGTTTATCAAAATCTCGCATCCCTTCATCAAACAGCCAAAATTCACTAAAAGATAACAATCCACCTTACTAGTGCCCTATGATGCAAAAGAATGAAGCACTCCTCTAGTCTTGGCTTAAAGGTAAGACAAGTATTTGGCCATGGGCTACAATAGGAGGTTCAAATCAAGAAAAATGAATATAGGCACAAAGGGGCTAGCAAGGTATACAATACACAACAAAGGTGGCTATTTGGCTGTGGGGTTTCAACAAATCAAAAATAAATTGCCTCAATCATATTGTCTAAATGCGTGTGCGAAATGTGATCCTTGAATGAGAATCAAAGCAAGTTCTAGAGAAATGACGTCAAGTAAGAGTCACAAATGAAAGAAACATGAGACTAAAATGATGAATAGCCTCTAAAAGCTCAAAATCTCACGGACATCCACCAGGGTCAAAACTAGCTCACTAGTGAACACATGCCAAAATTCATGTAAAGACTCATGGGGTAAATTAACTCGCATCCAACGTATGGTTGAAATATGGAGATCATTTCGAGAACTCATTCTCAAACATTTTATGCACAATTTGAGTGAATCAAAGGATCAAACTAAGTCATATAAGTCTACCAAATCTATATAGGTCATCATCGGAGGATTTTTTTTCCTTTTAATTTTTATTTTGTGTCTTTTTTTTTTGTGCGTTTTTATGTATGCTTCTAATAACAATGCAAACTAAAAATGCAAAGAGACTAAAATAGAAAAAAAAAAGAAAAATAGACAAAAACTAAAATGCAACCTATAATAAAAAGAAAACTAAATGCACTACTAAACAAAGCTAAAACCAAAATCAAAAACTACAAAAACTACCACTAACTACATATACAAAACACAAACACACCAAACCAAAAACAGGTATCAGATGCCAAATATAATGACTAACTCCCCCATGCTTGAATCACACATTGCCCTCAATGTGGGTGCATAATAGAAAAAAAGAAGGGGGGAGCACAGAGTAATCAGAAAGGGGGTGGGGGTGGGGGTGGAGGATGTGGTGGTTGGCCATACGAGATACGCCAATAGCGCCAGGTCTCTAGATATGCCCTATAGTCTTGGAAATATTATGTCTGGGAAGTAAGCAACCCACGAAGCTCATCATGGCATCATTGGACAAAGTCTTGAAAAGCGGCTTTCTCAGAAGTAACAAATGCTCAGAGGGAAACTTGCTCATCTTTAATGGATCTAAAGGTGTCCTGGATATCAGTATAGTCAGAGGGGTGGTTGAGAGGAAGAACTAGGTCCGGCTTGACTAGAGTGAAGGACTGGATGAGAGGGTGCAGCTCGAACAACCTCGTCATCACCAGATGCCCGATAAAGATTAGCCCGGTGAAGTAGAGTGGCTCGATCGACATTGGGAAGTGGCAAAAGCCGATCCCTGGGGTAAATCCAATATAAACAGCCAGCCTCAACTTTACAAAAGTTCATAATTTCAAAAGCAGCTTAATCAAGCCGCTCAGACCCGGAAACTCTATCCTCAGAGTTGGGCTCAACTCCCAAAAATCTAGCAATAGTAGTTACAACACTACTAATGACTATCCTACCTTCAATGCTAACGGCAGCACTGTGCAATTACTTGGCTAAAAATGAATCTGGGTCAAGCTGAACACTATCAAGCATACAGGATAAAAAGTATAACTCAAATAATCTCGGGACATTCAGACTATCATCCCAAGGAAAAGGAGAACAAGCCAAAATATGCTGGGTTACTCTAATGCAAGGGTTCCTAATATATGTGCACTTTGATAAACTAGTGTTGTACCTAACACTCCCGAAAGTTCATCCCAAAATGCATTCAGGTTGAATTCGGGGGGGGGACTTAGCGGTTCGATAAATCCATGCTAGGTGAAAAACCAAAAATTCTATTAAAAGTACCTAAGTTCAATTCCTATTATTATACCTGCAAATAAAACGATATATATCCGGCTTGACATTGAGGCCCTGTAGTGACCTCTACATGGAGTGTACTTAGGATTTCTAGGGTCAGGTCCTAATATGTATACTTTTTAAGTTCTAAAAAGTGTCCCATACCACCTCTTGCAAACAACCATCTAATATAATCTAATATTCCCAACCGAGCTAACAAATCCTCATCATAATATCTAGTTGCTACAACCATGCGTTTATTCAAACAATTATACCTAGCAACATGATCTGGGTGTCTTAAACCAAGAAGGTGAGGAATGTTACCTCTAGCACGCGCAGTTCGGGATGTCCTTTGAGGTTGAGGTGGTGCTTAACTTGAAGGTCCAACCTCCTTGGTGCTCCTTTGTCTATTAGTTGGTGCCATTGTTGTAAAATACCAAATAAAAACCAAATCTAAAACCTAAATAAGAAAATTTGAAGAAGAAAATGAAGAAATTAAGTAAAAAGAAGAAGAAAAAGATAAAAGAAAGGAATGGGTATGGTGGATGGGATGAGTTTAAAGAAAAAGAAGAAGAGAGCGAATTTATGAAGAAAGGAAAGATTGAGTGAAAAGGGAAGATTTTGGGTGAAACTGAGTCAAAATGGAGAAGAAATGAAGAAGATTGAAGGTATAAGACATGGAGAGCTTAGATAGAGAGAGTGTCGAGAGGTTGAAGATGAAGTATGAGGGAGGTAGGTGCGCACCGCGGTCAAACACCTAAACCGCGGGCCGTAGCAGTACACTACGGACCATGGGACTCACCATGGTCTGACCGTGGTGTTAGCTAGTCCTCTAGTTTTGTTTTCCTTTTCTAATTTTCCTGAGTGTCACCCCACGGTTGTGGTTGTGGGGATCTAGCCGTGGTCGCTAATATTTTATTCATATATTCATATGTGTCTATATATATATATATATATATATATATATATATATATATATATATATATATAATATATATATATATATATATATAAAATACTTTTTTTGAAAATAAGCACAAACTGGAAAAATAGTAAAAAGAAAGGCTAAGAAAAGAAAAAAGAAAAAGAGCTTGGGTCGCCTTCTAAGAAGCGCTCTTTTAAGGTCAACAGCTTAACCCTTTTTTTATGCTTGGTAAGAATTAGATAGTGTATGAACATTGACTTTATCAATAGATTGTCCATAAGATATGATTTTAGTCACTGTCTATTACATGTGAATGCACCGATGGACTCACTCTATGTTTCAACTACTCTGTTGGGTTGAACCTTGGTGACCTTAAATCGTACTGACCATCGGGATTTCAGTTTGCCAGGAAATAATCTCAATCTAGAGTTAAATAATAGGACAACTTCTCCTTTTTCGAACCTCTTCTTTATGATATGTTTATCGTGCCACTTCTTAGTTCATTCTTTGTAAATACGCGAACTCGCATAGGCTTCCAACCTTAGCTCATCGAGCTCGCTTAGTTGCAAAAATCTCTGTTCTTCCACTGCCTTAAGATCAAAGTTAAGTATCTTTATAGCCCAGTATGCCTCATGTTCCATCTCTACTGGCAAGTGACAAGACTTTCCAAACACCAACCAGTATGGAGTGGTGCCGAGAGAGGTCTTATAAGCTGTGTGATATGCCTAAAGGGCATCATCAATCTTGAACACCCAATCTTTGTGGGACCGATCCACTGGTTTCTCTAGGATGCTCTTCAATTCTCTATTGGAGAGTTCCACCTGCCCACTCGTTTGGGGATGGTGAGGCGTAGAGATCTTATGAAATTTTTTTTAAAGTAACTCAAGAGGCTTGTTGTAAAAGTGTGTGCCATTATCACTTAGAAGAGCTCTTGCCGTGCCAGACCTTGTGAAAATATTCTTCTTAAGAAATTTAAGGACAACTTTTGAATCATTTGTTGTGGAGTTTATGGCTTCCACCCACTTAGAAACATAGTCAACCGCTATAAAAATGTAAAGATTGTTATGGGAAGGAGGAAAAGGACCTATAAAGTCAATCCTCTATACATCAAATAACTCTACCTCAAGAATGCCACTTTGGGCATCTCATGCCTCCTGGAAATGTTTCCTGTTTGCTGACATCTATCATAAGTCATGACAAATTTCCTTGTATCTTTAAAGAGCTTGGCCCAATAGAAGCCTGCTTGGAGTACTTTCGTAATCGTTTTATCTGGTCCAAAATGCCCACCATAGGTTGAAACATGATAATGGCGTAAGACACTGCGGACCTCATCTTCAGGCAAGCACTTTCTATAAATCCCATCTCCACATAGCTTGTAAAGGAAAGGTTCTTCCCACACATAGTATTTGGTGTTTGTAAAGAACTTCTTTTTTTATTGATAGGACAATCCTGGAGGTAATACTCCACACACCTTGAAGCTCACAATATCAGCATACCATAGGGCAGCTTCTTGGGATATAGCGAATAACTGCTTATCAGGGAAAGAATCATGAATGGGAAGCTCTTCACTCGGAGTGGCCTCTGGGCCTAAATGAGATAAATGATCGGTAACCACATTTGCCAACCCTGCCATATCTTTGATTTCCAAATCAAACTCTTAAAGAAGGAGGACCCATCGGATGAGTTGGGATTTGGAGTCGAATTTCTTCATTAAATGTTTCAAAGCATCATGATAGTGAAAACAATAACTTTGGCATTAATCAAGTAGGATCTCAATTTTTCCAAGGTAAAGACAACTGCTAAGAAATCCTTCTTAGTCGTGGCATAATTCACTTGAGCCTCATCGAGAGTACGACTTGTATAGCATATAGCATACGGCTTATTGTTCTTTCATTGGCCTAAAATAGCTCATACTGCATAGTCACTTGCATCACACATTACTTCAAAAGGTAGCTCCCAATCTGGTGCTTGCAGTATTGGGGCGATGATCAATGCTTCTTTTAACCAGTGAATAGCACTCAAGCATTCTTTATTAGACTCAAAAGGCACATCCTTGATAAGCAATTGGATAAGAGGTTTTGTAATTTTCGAAAAATCTTTAATGAACCGCCAGTAAAAACCAGCGTGCCTGAGAAAACTCCCCACAACTTTCAAAGAAGTTGGTGGTGACAATTTCTCCATCACCTCCACCTTTGCTTTGTCAACTTCAATGCCTTTATTAAAGACAACATAACCAAGTACAACCCCCTCTTACACCATAAAATGGCATTTCTCCCAATTCAAGACCAAATTCACATCTTCGCATCTTTGCAAAACCTTAGATAAGTTATTCAAGCACTGGTCATAGGTTGCACTATACAGAGAAAAATCATACATAAAGACTTCCATTATGTCCTCAATAAAGTCAAAAAAAATGGCCATCATACAACGTCGAAATGTGGCAGGGGATTGCATACCCAAATGGAATTCTTCTATAAGCATACGTACCACAAAGATATGTAAAAGTAGTCTTTTCTTAGTCACTAGGATGGATAGGGATTTAAAAGAATCCCGAATATCTATCTAAGTAGCAAAAATATGAATTTTTAGCCAACCGTTCAAGAATTGGTCAATAAAGGGAAGGGGAAAATGATCTTTACCGGTGGCTTTATTCAGTTTTCGATAAACAATGCACATACGCTGGCCTGTGATAGTCCTAGTAGGGATTAGCTCATTATTCTCATTTTTCATAACAGTCATCTCCCTTTTCTTAAGAACAATATGGACCGGGCTTACCCACGCACTATCACAGATAGGTTAAATAATGCCGGCCTTAAGCAACTTCAAAATTTTCTTTTTAACTACATATTGCATACTAGGGTTCAATCTTTTTTGGTGTTCAATTGAAGGCTTATGATTGTCTTCCATTAAGATTCGATGCATATACAGAGAAGGATGAATTCCTTTTAAGTCATCAAGAGTGTATCCTATGGCTTTACGATCCTTTCTAAGTACTTTAAGGAAAGAATCTATTTGGGTTGCATTCAAATTTGCATTCAGTCACTGATATCTAGATTTTGGTCCAAGAAATTCATACCTCAAGGATGAAGGGAGAGGTTTCAATTCTACCTCGGGAGCTTTCACCTCATCAGACAAGGACTTACTTTGGTCTTGTAATGATTCCACCTTGGCAAGGTAGGCGGAATTGGTGGAAAGGCTTCCAAAAGTTGAGCACACTCGGCTACTTCGAGATTTTCATACTTAGTAGTGCTATTATTCAACATCAAGTTCTCAAGTGGATCATTAGAGTTAATGTTGGGCACGGTTTCCCATATTAAACCATCAACTACATCAATCTTATTACACTCATCAGAAATGGAAGGGAACTTAGCAGCTTTTAGTAAATTAAATTCCACATGATCATCACCCACATAAAAAGTTAGTGTACCATTTTTCACATCGATGCGGCACCCTGCGATGGCCAAGAATGGCCTTCCAAGAATGATGGGAGTCCGTGTACCCTCCTCCATTTCTACAAAGTCTACTGGCACATATAAATCTCTTACTTTTAATGGAACATCCTCTAACATACCCACAGGATATTTTACAAAACAGTCTCCCAATTGTAAGCAGATAGTAGTTGGTCTTATCTCTCCTAGTTTCAATTTTTTACACATGGATAGGGGCATCAAGCTCACGCTTGACCCTAAATCAAATAAAGCACAGTCTATAGGCATGTTCCCTTCTAGACAAGGAATTGAAAAACTGCTGGGATCCTTCAACTTAGCTAGAAGCTTGTTTTGGATCACCGCACTGCATTCTTTAGTCAAAGGTACAGTTTTATGTTCTTCAAGCTTTCTTTTATTAGATAGAATTTCTTTCAAGAATTTAGCATATGAGGGCATTTGAGTTAGGGCTTCAGTAAACAGAATATTTATGTAGAGTTTTTTAAAGACTTCTAAAAACTTCCCAAATTGTGAATCAAGTTTAGCTTTAGCCATCCTTTGAGGAAAAGGTAAAGGTGGGGTGTAGGGCTTCGGTGAAGTGATCTTAGGGTCCTTAGGAACCTCTTCAGACTAATGTGCAACATCAATTACCCCCTTAGAGGGTGAGGACATCTCTTTCTCGAGATTCTCAACATGCTCATTTTTGTCACGTAATGACTTATCATTAGTAATCTCCTTAGGTCCCTCTAGTTGTTTTCCTCCCCTCAAAATCATAGCATTGCATTGCTCCCTTGAGTTTGGTTTAGGCTTGCTAAGAAGTCTGTCTGGAGGCGTAGATGAAAAAGCAACTTTTGGGGAAATTTGGGCTTCCAACATCCTATTATGAGTTGTGAGAACATCAACCTTTGGAGCTAATTGCTGAATATACTCATCCTGTTCTGGTTGTGCCAGAAGCATACTTTCCATCATTGCTTCTAAATTGGACTTTTGAGGCATTTAAGAAGAGAATGGGGGTCTTTGAAAACTAGGGGGTGGTCTAGCATTCATAGGGGGCATATTTGATGGGTTTGGATTAGACCTATAAGAGAAATTCAGGTGATTCTTCCAACTCGGATCATATGAATAGAATAAATGTCATTGGCCGGTCTCAGGTCGAAATTCTGAACATAATTAACTTCATTAGGATCTTGGAAAAAAGGACTCCCTACTTGATAGTTTAAAGTTATATGCTCAATAGAAACACAAATTTCACAAGCGGAAGCGGCACTAGAATTCACAGCATTAACATTCATTCGGTCCAATATTTGAGTCATGGCATCTACGTTTGCAGAAAGTAAAGTAAGCACATCAACTTCAAGCTTACCTCCAACCCATTTGGGTTGGCCTCATTCGGTGGACCATTGAAAATTATTGAGTGCCATTTCCTCAATCAGATTATAAGCTTCATCCTCAGTTTTGTTCATCAAAATTCCTCCTACTGCCGCATCAATAGTGGACCTCACAGACTGGGTCACACCATTATAAAAGGCTCGGATAATCATCCAACATTGAAGACCATGATGAGGGCACAGGCGTAGCAAATCTTTAAACTATTCACAGGCTTCGTAGAGCGTCTCTTCATCTTTTTGCATGAAATTGGTGATCTGATTTCTCAAGCTTGCTGTTTTGCTCAAAGGGAAAAACTTGGCGAGGAAGGCTTTTGTCAACTCATCACAGGTGGTAATGCATCCAGATGGCAAGGAGTGTAACCAAACCCTTGCTTTATCCTTCAAGGAGAAAGGAAATAGGCGCAGGTGAATCGCGTCAGTGGAGACTCCATTAAGCTTTAACGTATCGCACACCTCTAAAAAGACCGAGAGATATAAATTCGGGTCTTCCAAAGGCATTCCTCTAAACTGGGATTGCTGCACCATAGCAATGAGTGCCGGTTTGACCTCGAAATTGTTGGCATCAACAGTAGGGTGAGCAATGCTTAAGGCGATCCCTTGGACTCCAGGAGTAATGAAATCTCGAAGCGTTCTCCTTTGGTCACCTCCTCCACCTGTCATGCTTGTTGATTCCTTCTAGCCTCACATCTTTGTTCTTCAATCCTTTGCTTTTTCCTCCTTAAGCATAAAGTCCTTTCAATTTCAGGATCGGGTTCGTACAAGATCGACCTTCGCATAAGCAGGGAAAATTCCTGCAAGCACTATCACCAACACGACCAGCGCAATTAAACAAGAAAAGAAAATAACAATAAAAGATAATAAAATACTCACTCACTTTCGCAAAACTAACTCAATAGTTAACAGTTTAGTCATTGGCAACGACACCAAAAAACTTGGTTAACTACCACAAGCACACGGTTAGCCATAGTATAGATAAAGATATCGTTCGTAAGGGACTAATGTAACCTACCGAGTCTTGTCTGTCAGAATGTGCTAAGTAAAATTCTAATTCAAAGGGTTCGATTTAACAACTTCTAATTCACTATTCTGAATCAATCAAAGAGAACATATGTCTAGGAATTCTCATAGTTATGAAAGGGTATTGGATCAAAATGACAATCATGTGTCTTTCTGTAATCGATTAATCTCAAGGAATTGCAATCTATCTAGAAATTTGATCTATTCTTTCGAAATCAATCAAATTTGTCTAAACTAAGCAAAAGTCGTTCTTTCAAACTAATTTGTCTTAATTTAAGTTAAATATCTTCGATTACTCTCTAGTCCTTCTAACATGTAAATCTCTCTTTTGAGACGATTCCATGTTGCATTTAATCAAGCAATCCAACAACCAAATATCACTTTTCAGTTTTTCACTCATTTGTTTCAAGCAGGCAAGCAAATTTTGGCCAAAAATTCACTCACAACAATACAATTACTTGATAAAACAAAATCAAACCAATCATGAAAATAAGCACAATTCTATAAATTAAAATATGATCCAACTATATTTTCATAAACTACTAAATCCCTAGACAAAAAGTAAACTAATCTCACATGATTAAGAATTAAACAAACTA
Source organism: Carnegiea gigantea (assembly GCA_029747015.1). NCBI lineage: Eukaryota > Viridiplantae > Streptophyta > Magnoliopsida > Caryophyllales > Cactaceae > Carnegiea > Carnegiea gigantea. The sequence continues at coordinate 99,535 of JAKOGI010001795.1, forward strand.
ACCAACAATCTGGTGAAATATAAGAGAAAGGTTTGACTGAGATGGCCTTCAACCAAGGGCTTCAAACCACCTGGAAACCAAACACATACACTCAAGATTCTCACCAAAACTAAAATCAAACTAGAAATCTTAAAAGAAACAAAAAAATTTGAGAAGGGAAAGAGAACTATATTAAAGTTGTAATCTATGTTAACTCTATGCTTATTTTTGTTATATCCTACTACTGCAGAACGAGGCTTTTTATAGAGGGGCTTGATTGATCTCATCCACACAGTCGAAGGAAGACAAAGAGGCAGTAGTTTCATGCTCACCACGGTCCGTGGAAGGTACCACGGTCAGACCGTGATCGGGGCTGGAAACAGCTTTCTGCTCTTGTCTTGCTCCACGAATGTAGCAACTCATGGGTGTCAGTGGGGAGTCAAAATACGTCTATTTATGGACAAATGCTGAGTAAAAAGGCTTAAAA